>UESW01003849.1:114472-152869 GCA_900491605.1 Calamus simplicifolius
GCTGGGGGGATCTCTCTCTCTTCTCTTCAAGCTCTACTCATATACAACATTCCTGTTCTACAACCCACTGACTTGGGCGTCGGAGGGTCCCCACTGGAACCACCGGTCCGGGACTTTTTGTAGGCTCTCGAAGGAAGACGATGACCTCTCTACATTCTCGAAGGCTTGCAGAGATCTCAGCTCACCCGACGCTCATCGCAAGTGATTTGGCAACGAACACTCGATAAGCCAAAAAATAAAATAAAAAACTAAAAACGTCGTATCTAAATTTTAAAACTTAATGTGTTGACCTAGATTTATTGATAGATAGATTAGATCCGTGTCACAAATTAAGAGTGTAATCAAGTCGAGTCGAGACGGTACAATGCTGAGATCAAGCTCGACTCAACTCTAAAATTTGAAGTTCGAAACTTGAATTGAGCTCGATCGAGTTTTTTATTTAGAGCTTGAACTCGAACTTGATGAAATACTCGATATACTCAAGCTCATCTCAGCTCAAATTTCTATATAAAAATTTTAAAAATAAATTTTAAATTAAAATAAAATATATTCTTAATTAAAAATTTTAAAAAAGTTTTATATAGTTAGGATAATATTATAAATATGTATAATTATAAAGATAAAATAGTAAAATTATGTAAGCTCAATTAAGCTTTCGAACTCTTTGAACCAAGTATTTTAATATTCGAACTCAGACTCGATGATATACTCGAGTAGCTCGAGCTCGACTCGATAAGCAGCGAGTCAATTTCGAGTATTTTTTGAGTTGATTTCAAGTTACTCGCAAGCTATCTTGACTCAGTTACACCCCTAAGTTAGATTCATAGATTTAATTTTATAATCATATCATCATCCCATTCAATTGAGGTGCAATTATTATAAAATTAAAAATGACCTGATAAAACCTATAATAACCCATACTCTATATGCCAAAAAATAAAAAAAATAAAAGCTTCATATCAAAATTTTAAAACTTAAGGTCCTACTGACCTTGATTGATGGATTAGATCCATGTCACAAATTATAACTCTAGAAACAATTGTGTCGGATATAGATTTACTATTGAACCTTCAACAATTAAACCAATCTACAGTTCGTAATAAAATTATATACTATTATTTTGAGAATGCTACTCTTCTATGGTTCAATTTTTTAAATTATATTGAAAGGAATTAAAAGAAAAAATATACTTGAAGACATTGTCACCTAACTGAAACGTAGGTCCAAGTGTTACTTTCAATCGTCATTAAAGATACATAATTTTTTTTGAAAAATAATTTTTATCTTTGCAAAAAAATCTCTTTCTAGAAATTGTTAGAGAATTAATATAAAAATTTAAATATAAAATAAATTAAAAAATAAAATAAGATATAGATCAAATCAGGACCGAGGCATGTTAGACATTGCTCTAAGGATCATATTTTTGTCCCTTCGTGCAGGCTATAGGCATGTTAGACACTACCCTAAGGATTAGATTTTCGCCCCTTTGTGTAGGCTATTGGCGATTTGTCCCCAAGGTACAAATGATTCGGCTTGATCCGATCCTCCTACCACGAGCACTATTACCACGAGCACTATTGCGTAAAGGTGCAACCCAATGATTACATGCCCATGAAAAGATCAATAAAAAATAGAAATAAAATAAGATGGAATAAATCATAGGGCTACTCAAAACTATTCTATTCATTCCTCAATCTGAATCCATGAGCCTATTTATAGGCTCGGCCCATAAAAGCTCCAACGGCTCGGCCAATAATGATATATAGTTGGCCCCAAATCATGTTAAAAATGGCTTAAAAATCAAATTATTTAAGCCTAGACGTTCACCAACGTTGGTGAGCTAATGCTCGCCCAACGTTCATAACGCTTAACCCTCAGCCCAAGTCCAAATGCTCATGTGGGGCCCTTTCTTCTTTTTTTTTTAATTAAAACTTTTTTCAATAATCCCCCACAAAATTTTTTTAAAAAATAATAAATATAACAAAAATTTTAGGACATCATAATAGGTGAGGTATTTTATAGACTTGAACCTCACTTAATGTTGATTGTATACCTGAAGGAACCATAGTGGATTAGACCTTGAACTAGGTCCTTTGACTCAGGCTTTTACTAATCACACACATAGTATGGATCAATTG
Organism: Calamus simplicifolius; assembly: GCA_900491605.1. NCBI lineage: Eukaryota > Viridiplantae > Streptophyta > Magnoliopsida > Arecales > Arecaceae > Calamus > Calamus simplicifolius. Next base: position 116,611 of record UESW01003849.1, read on the forward strand.
GGTTTACACGGTCAGCGCATATTAAAGGCCTTGCGCTTAGTACCTTAATTTTTTATGAGAATTCTTTAAGGTTAGCCCAAACCTTTAGTAGTGTTTGAAATAGGGGATAAGAGGGGATATCCCCTGGATATCCCTTCTTATTCCCAAAAGCCATAGCTATAAGGGATAGCTGGGAATAAAGTTAACCAAAGGGATAATCCATGGTTAACCATGGTTAACCATGGATATACCCTCAATTTATTTCCTAAAAATATAGGAATAGCTGGTTATCCCTCCAAATAAAAGTAAAAAAAAGTTATCCTATAGATTTACTTTTTTGCATTTGATAGGATCAATGGGATAGCCAAGGGATATCCCTAGGGATAGCCAGGGGACAAACTCTATCCCGTACACTTATCCATAGATAATATTTTTTCTATCAAACACTACCTTAGTCACGGCCTAATATGATGATTCTCATATAGGTGAATCATCCAAGGGTATTTGTGACAATACCCTGCAGATAACGGATCCATTAAGAGTATGACTTAACCTTACACAAATTTACTTTGTCACTTTACAAGAGCACTTATCATAGGAATGGGATGAAAATTTTTTCAAAAATTTATGCTCTAACACGATCACTCAATCAGCCTCGTTTCTACTACATTGAACCTCATTTATGGGATCTCCAATCACAGAGGTTGGGTATCCATTGCTGGTGACTAAATAATGGGCTTAAACCCTATCCCCCTCGATGAATCTAGGACTCCACTCCTGATAATCCCTTGGTAATTGATTTATCTACCAAATTCTTCTTAAATCTAATGAAATAATATTATTTTTGGACTAGACATCGAATAAGAAAATCAAACAAAGATATATTAGAATTGAATATCCAAATTCAAGGTAAATAATAAATTGGATATTCCAACGGTCATGAGATTATTTAGTAAATTATAAAAACTTTTATTAAATCTTATGACAATAGATTTCAAGAGACTCAAAACAGAACATTTATATGACATACCTTGTCACAACATCCAAATTCATCCATTCTTTGCCATTTAGTAACATAAAAGATTCACAATAGTAGGTAAGCAATAAGTATTTGCCAAATGCTATCACTTTTGTCTAGAAGATATTAAATATTGACCACTATATCAGGAAACACTTATCTAGAATTGAAAACTTTTGTATTTATGTAAGAATATAAATATATGCTAGTAGCTGCACTTGAAAGTTAAATAATAAAATGATATAAAATACATTTACATACAAACACGCATATATCATGTGCACATGTGTAAGCATGTGTGTACGCACATATAATATATAATACATATATATATATATATGTGTATATATCATAAAAATTTTCAAGTTTTATAGCTGTATGGTAAGTGATGTATAAAGCAATACTACATTCCACTGACAGAAGCATACATGCTACTACCATCCCAATTTTATGTCAATAAAAATTGTTTTAGGTTCACTTACAAAACTCAAGACAAGCATTAAAAAGACACCTGCACTTTTATCTCTCATTTTTTTTTCTCTTTTCAGATCTTAAACCATTGTCTCAAATTTGAAAAGATAGGAAATCTATAGATCTACTTTCTAAACCGTATTGCATTGAAGCCATCAATGACTAAAACGCTTCATAGCCTTGATGTCTAAATTTCAATGATACAAACATAAATTCTACTATATATGCTCCATTAGATCTTGCAATAAAGGATCTAATTTTGGCAACAATAAGATTGGTCTCATTTAATGAATAAGATGACATCATATATTCAGTGAATTATTGCAGAAAGCAACAATTTTATGCCCAAAGGAAAGTCACATGATCGACTTAAATATCTAAATTTTGTACAGTCATGGATGCACAACATTCATCAAAAAAATTTTAAAAAACGTATCTCCTGACCTGGAATGGAATGAAACAAGATGTTCTTCAATCCAGAAGAGATTCCCGATGCTTTGGAGTCATTAGCAACATTTTTGATCCAAAAATTCATGGTTAGAATGTATAGCAACCGGTGAGTGGAGAGGAGCTTATTTGTCATTGCTAGGCAAATAGTACTATTAATATATATGCATATAGCATGCATAAAAAAATAATTATGCATGTATCTATCCACACATCTCCAAATGAATAATACATTCATATATATAATTACATAAGGATTCTTTTGCTTGAATATTGTTGACCCAATTATTGATTTTGATGATTAACAAAAGCCATGAGTATATTCATATTGTTTCTGACAAATTTATGGAGTGTTTCAGGTATTAAAAAAGTTTAACAATTCAAATATCACTCAAAATTAATTTTAAGATGAGTTTCAAATTGTAATTTTCAAAAGTTCAGACCTTGGAGTCGATACCTATAAGTCAGGAGTCGACACATAGGCGTATCAGAATAGTTCTCAAAATTTGGCACGGTCGGGAGTCGACACATGGATGTCTGGAGCCGACTCCAACCTGAGAAACAGAAGTGTGCTTTTCTGCATCAGTTTATGGAGCCGACACATGGAATTCGGGAGCCGACACCTGAGATTCAGGAGCCGACACCTAGAATGAGTGGAGCCGACTCTAACATGAGAACAGAGAGTGTATTTTGGGCCATATTTAGAGTCGACACCTTTTGTTTTGGGAGCCGACACCTGGATGCGGGGAGCCGACACATAACTTTTCGGGAGCCGACCCCTCAATGAAATCTTTTATTACTATTTTTGGATACACGAAGTGGAGCCGACACATAAAAAGTTGAAGCCGACTCCAACCTGACGGAACGGATTTTCAAAGTGTCAGAACGGCCTCCAACGGTAACTTTTTCTCACCTAATCTCTAACAGCTATTTTTCTTGTGTGTAGGAGCAATCCAAGGATAGAAATAACGGCTAGTTTTCCACCTAATATCGGATTAAAGAAAATCTATAAAAAGGGAAAGAACGAACCGTTTAAAAAAAAAGAGAGAACGAAAAAAAAAAAAATCGAGATATTCAAGAGAGCTATTTCAAAAAGAGAAATCTCTGTGAGCTCGCCCATCATCTAAAGAAAGATTCAAAAGAAATCCAAGGCATACAAAGTTTATTTTCGGAAGATTTCAAAGAAGGAAAAGAAGAAGCCAAAACCTATTTTTTTTTTCATCTTCTCAATAACATATTCCTGGGTGAAATCTAAGCTAGAGATTGATTCAACCTTTTAAAGGAGAAGAGGAAAAGAAGAAGAAGCCAAGCCTATATTCAAATCGCTTCAAATAGGCTTTTCTATTCCTTGTCTATTTTTATTGCATATTCGCTCATTTGAGGAGCTGTTTGTCATTGTAAACATTAATTGATTTCATTTGTTTGCTAATTCAATAAGGGGGATTGAATTAGTGGAGGTGGTATACCTCGGCTCAAGCTAGATATAGCTTGAGATTGGGTTTTGTGCTGGTAAGCCCGGAAAACCGACTGGGTTCGTTGTGATCCCGGATAAAATAACAAGTTTGAGTTGTGAGCTTGTAAAACAACTCGACTGTAATTAAGAGAATTATAGTATGGACCCAAGTGGAGTTTGGGAGTGGACGTAGGTGTTGGTTACACCGAACCACTATAAAATCTTTGTGTTTATAGTGTTTTGATCTCTCTCTCTCTCTTCTTTAATTGCATGTGCTTAGCTTCAATTAACTCTATTCGCTTGCATACTTTGATATCAATCGATTTAATTTCAAAAAGAGTTAAAATTTTTAGAACCCAATTCACCCCCCCTCTTGGGTTGCCATCTAGGCCAATAATTGGTATCAGAGCTAGTGCTCATTTGAATTTGGTATAATGATCAAGAGCAAAAGATCCAAATGGCAGCTCAAGCTAGTTCATCTTATTTAGAAGGTCAATCCACTAATCGACCTCCTTTATTCAATGGAACTAATTATGGTTATTGAAAAGCTAGGATGAAGATTTTCATTCAAGCACTTGGCTATGACTTATGGGGAATCATAGTTAATGGTCAACACACACCCATAATTAGAGTAGACAACATGGTGATTCCTAAACCGAAAACGGAATGGGATGAACATGATAAGAAGTTGGCTCAGCTCAATGCTAAAGCCATGAATGTTTTATATTGTTCATTAGATGCAAATGAATTTAATCGAATTTCTACATGTATTTCCGCAAAAAAATTTGGGATAGATTAAAAGTTACCCATGAGGGTACTAATCAAGTAAAAGAATCAAAAATTAATATTTTGGCGCATAAATATGAACTATTTAGCATGGAACAAACTGAAATAATTACATGCATGTACACAAGATTCACTGATATTGTAAATGGCTTAAAAAGTCGTGGTAAGACTTATACTAATTTTGAACTTGTGCGTAAAATTCTTAGGTCACTTCCAAGATCATGGAAAGCGAAGGTGACTGTAATCCAAGAAGCCAAGGATTTAAATGTTTTACCTTTGAAGGAGCTACTTGGATCCTTAATGACCCATGAGCTGACTATGAAACAACATCAAGAGGAAGAAGTCAAGAAGAATAAAACTATTCCTCTTAAGGCTGCAGAAAGTGAGGAAAGCTGCAGTGATGATGATGATGAGGAGACTGCACTTTTTGCAAAGAAATTCAAAAGATTCATGCAAAGAAGGAGACCCTTCCACAAGAAAAAGTTTGGAACAAAAATAGAAGGAGAGAAAGAAAAGAAAAGGACAAAGAAAAAGAAAAAGAGCCCTTAATATGTTATGAGTGCAAGAAACCGGGGCATTTCAGATATGACTGTCCTCAATTGAAGAAAGCCTATAAGAAGAAGAAGGCTTATGTTGCAACATGGAGCGATAGCGAAGAATCCTCTTTCGAGGAGGAACAAAAAGAAGTTGCAAACATTTGCTTCATGGCAAACAACGACGACGAAGTAAGTACCGAAACCCTCAATGATGATTTTACATTTATGAATAATATGAGGCTTTCAATGAATTAGTCAATGATTTTAAAATTCTGAAAAAGAAAAACAATTTTTTAAAAATGAAAACTTAAATCTGTGTAAAGAGAAAAATGATTTAACACTTGAAGTTAAGGATTTAAAAGATGAAAAGGAGAGATTTCTAAAAGAAAAAGAATCAATCATGAATGAAAACCTTAACTTAAAGAAAGAAATTAAAAAATATAAGAACATAGTTGATAAATTTACATATAGTTCTGAAAAACTGAATTTACTTTTAAGTAATCAACGGGCTGTTTTTGATAGAGCTGGATTAGGATATAGACCAAACATGAAACAAAAATTTATAAACAATTTCTTTGTTAAGAAAACAAATGATGTTATATGTTACAATTGCAACAAGAAAGGCCATAAATCTTATGAATATAATGCAAGAAAAAGTAACAAGACATTAAATATTAAAGGAAAGAAAATATGGGTTTCAAAAGGAACAATCTTTTTTGCTACTAACCATGAAGGACCCAAGAAGGCTTGGGTACCTATATATAAGACTTGATCATTTTGCAGGAGTGTCTTGCGGCCAAAAGATCAAAGTGAAAGTGGTATCTCGATAGTGGCTACTCAAGACACATGACGGGTGACAAGGATCAATTCATCACCCTTGAAAGCAAAAAAGGAGGAGTTGTTACGTTTGGTGACAATGGCAAAGGCCAAATCATGGGGTTTGGTAAAATTCAAATAACTCCCTCCACATTTATTGAAAATATCTTATATGTTAATGGTTTAAAGCATAATCTAATTAGTATTAGCTAATTATGTGATAAAGGTTTCAAAGTATCATTTGAAGCTTTATTTGTACTGTTTCTAATCCCATTGATAATAGCATTGTATTTATTGGAAACAGAAATGATAATGTATACTTGATTGATTTAGACAATTTGTCTACTAGTAATCATTGCTTAGTTGCTAATAATGCTAGTATGAATAAGATTGGATGGCTGTGGCATCGTAGATTAGGTCATGCAAGCACACACCTAATTTCAAAATTAATTAGAATGGATTTAGTAAAAGGCCTTCCACAACTAGATTTTGAAAATAACAAAATTTATGATGCATGCCAATTTGAAAACAAACTAGAAACTCTTTCAAAACTAAAAACATTGTTTCCACTTCTAGGCCACTTGAACTACTTCACATGGATCTCTTTGGACCTACTAGAACCACCAGTCTAGGAGGAAAGAAATATGGTCTTGTGATAGTATATGATTATTCTAGATACACTTGGGTATTGTTTTTAGCTCATAAAGATGAGACCTTTCCAATATTTCTAAAATTTTTCAAGAAGGTCACAAATGAGAAAAACAACACCATAGTGTCTCTTAGAAGTGATCATGGCACAGAATTCAAAAATTATTTATTTGAAAACTTTTGCATTGAAAATGACATCCATCATAATTTCTCTGCACCTAGGACACCACAAAAATGGAGTTGTAGAAAGAAAGAATAGAACCTTAGAAGACATGGCCCGTACCATGCTATGTGAAAGCCAACTCCCAAAGTACTTCTAGGCGGAAGCTATAAACACGGCATGTTACATTCTTAATAGAGCTTTAATTAGGCCAATCCTTAAGAAAACTCCTTATGAACTATGGAACAATAGAAAACCAAACATTAGTTACTTTCATGCATTTGGTTGTAAATATTTCATTCATAATAATGGTAAGGATAATCTTAAAAAATTTGATGCAAAATCAGATGAAGGCATATTCTTAGGATATTTAACATCTAGTAAAGCCTATAGAGTGTTTAACAAGAGAAACTTAATTGTAGAAGAATCTATTCATGTAGTTTTTGATGAATCTTTAGCATCGAGTTCGGAAAAGATTAATGATGAGGAAGATACAAATTTACTTGAGAGAGATATTGAAAAATTGAATATAAATGTATATTCAGATCATGAACAAGAAGCTAAAGATGATGATTCTCCTAGTGTTGATGTTGTTGATGCTAATCATAATGATGTAGATCTTCCTAGAGATTGGAGATATGCATGGTCATCAAAGGAATTAATTATAGGTGATCCATCTCAAGGAGTAAGAACTAGATCATCAATAAGAAACATCAATAATCATCTTGCATTTGTATCTCAAATTGAACCTAAAACTATTGAAGAAGCTGAAAAAGATAATAATTGGATGTTAGCTATGCAAGAGGAATTAAATCAATTTACTAGGAATAATGTCTGGACCATTGTAGATAGACCTAAAGATCATTCAGTTATATCAAAATGGGTATTTAGAAATAAATTAGATGAAAATGACATAGTAATTAGAAACAAAGCTAGATTAGTCGTAAAAAGGATATAATCAAGAAGAAGGAATTGATTTTGATGAAACTTTTGTACCTGTAGCTAGATTAGAAGCAATTAGATTATTACTTACATTTGCATGTCATATGAATATCAATTTATTTCAAATGGATGTTAAAAGTGCATTTTTAAATGGATTTATAAATGAGAAAGTTTTTATTGAACAACCACTGGTTTTGAAGATCATAAATTTTAAATCATGTTTTTAAATTGCACAAAGCACTTTATGGTTTAAAACAAGCACCTAGAGCTTGGTATGATAGATTAAGCAAATTTCTAATCAAAATGATTTTTCTAGAGGAAATGTTGATAAAATACTATTTTGATACAAATATATGTTGATGATATTGTATTCGGTGCTACTAACAATCTCTTGTGTCAAGATTTTGCTAAGTTAATGCAGGGTGAATTCGAGATGAGCATGATGGGAGAACTCAATTTCTTGTTGGGACTCCAAATTAAACAAGGAGAGGGAATCTTCATCAACCAAACAAAGTACACAAAGGAAATCCTCAAAAAGTTTGGGATGGAATCAATTAAACCCCTCGGAACACCAATGAGTCCTTCATGCAAACTAGACAAAGATGAAGATGGTAAGCCAGTTGATCAAAAATATTATAGAGGTATGATCGGATCACTACTTTACTTAACGTAAGTAGACCTGATATCATGTTTGTTGTTTGCTTATGTGCTAGATATCAATCTGAACCTAAAGAATCACATTTAATTGCTGTAAAAAGAATACTAAGATACTTGAGTGGAACTAAAAATGTAGGTTTATGGTATTCTAGAGACTCAACACTAAATTTGATTGCTTATTCTGATTCTGATTATGCTGGTTGTAAACTAGATAGAAAGAGTACAAGTGGAGCATGTCAATTTTTAGGAAGTAACTTAATCTCTTGGTTTAGCAAAAAGCAAAATTCGGTTGCATTATCAACCACTGAAGCAGAATATGTTGCAGCTGGAAGTTGCTGTGCTCAAATCCTTTGGATTAAGCGACAACTTGAAGATTATGGCATAACACTTGATAGAACTCCTATTAGATGTGATAATACTAGTGCAATAAACCTAAAAAAAATCCAATTCAACATTCAAGAACTAAGCATATTGAAATTAGATATCACTTCATTAGAGAACATGTAGCTAATAATGACATTTGTCTAGAATATGTTAATACTGAGGAACAATTAGCCGATATATTTACAAAACCCTTGAGTGAAGAGAGATTTTGTTATCTTAGAGGAGAATTAGGGATTTGTGATCCGTTGGAATGACTCGAAACTCTTAAGTTCAATTATCTAGATTTTATTCAACATCTTAAAATTTCTTCATAATTTTTAAGGAAAATTCATCTAGATTGTTGAACCAATTGATTCTCCATATTCCAAGGATTTTTATCATATTTATTGATTTTTATCTTGATGAGTTTTGGATTACTGAAACTCTTATCTGTTTTTGAATCTGTCTTGGAGTTGACACCTCAATCTTTGGAGTCGACACCTTATTTCTGTGTCGCTCTCGGTCAGGGACCTTGGAGCCGACACCCGCTTTAGCGGAGCCGACTCCAGTTCGGGCGCTAACCATTTTAGCGAGTTGGAGTCGACACCGACTTTGCGGGAGTCGACACCTAGTGGACCCTTTTCGACTATTTAGGGCCGAGTCGACACCTCTTCGACCTAATCTCACTCAAATCATCTCCAAATCCTCTCTAAACCCTATCAAAACTTGAGATTCCTTCAATTAATCATTCCCTAGGATTCCATGGCACCTAAGAGAAGGGAACGATCTATGGTGGTCCGGTGGCAACGAGGAAGCGAACGGCGAGACGCCCAATCCGTCAACCGTCGCCATCTTCGGATTCTTCATCCTCGTCCTCTACTCCTAGTGCGATTCCAGACCCTTCCTCACCTCCTTCACCACACATTGACACTCTAGCCGGTCGGGTGATTACAATGGGAAGAAAGGTCAATTTCATTTTTTGAAGATGAGGGATTCGCTATTGGACGACAACTAAAAGAAATTGGTTGGAAAAGGTGTGTTCTTTAGACATTCCTACATATCCTGCTTTAGTTAAAGAATTTTATCAAGACTTGTCAAGAGGAGATGGTGGCATAGTGAGTACTGTAAGAGGAAAGAGGATACATCTCACTTCCGAGATTCTTGGGAACCTTCTTGAGATTCCTACTCTTGGACCTATTGCAAACTCTCATAGTGATAGGTCAGGAGCTTTGTCAAGGATGTTAGGAAGAGATGTTGTTGATTTTGAGGAAATCAGGGCAAATCAGTTGCCTCTTGAGCTAAGATTGTTGCATAATATTTGTAGTCAAATTTTATTCCCTAAGACTGGTAGGTTCGAGTATGTCTCGGAGCGAGACATTGTGATCATGGATAGCGTTTTGACTGGACAGCCTATTAATCTTCCTTATCCTATGGCATGATCCTAACCTTAGCATTCAGAAGTCAGGGTGTAGTCATCTTAAAAAATGAACCTAAAAAGAACCTAAGACACACAGATTACTACAGCATCGCTACTGTTCATCGCATGGGGTTCATTAAGGTCAATGGGAACTGGGAAAGGAAAGGTCATTCAGAGGACAGGGCAGCTGAGATTGGAGCTTCAGCACCATCAGAAGCTGGACCATCCATGAGATATCCTTCACCAGAGCCTAGCAGACCAGAGCCTTCACCGACACCTATGCCTGCTTCAATTCCGAGTGCTTCTGGTTTTTCTAATTTACAATTAGAGCAATTGAAGACTTTATTGGATGAACATGAAGAGAAGATGAATAATAGTTTTGAAAGTAGACTTTTGAGTTTAAAAGAATCTTTCCACTCCTTAGAAGACAAAGTGAACCAAATTGGATCCTCTCTTGGAACTTCTTCTGAAGCCCTAAAATGTGATTTAATGAATATTTTTGATAAGATCAAGGACATTGCTGGTGATTCTGACACATATTCTAGAAGCAATGTAGAGCTACAAGAGAATATAAACAATGCAGCTGAGGTTCAAAGGAGCTTAAATGATTTTATGAAGATTCAAAAGGAAGGAATGGAAAAGATCTTAGAAGGACTGAAGAAACGCTTCAGTTTTGGAATTTAAAGTTTTAGTTTGCTTTACACTTTGTTGTAATAGAATATTTTGATGTAATGTTTTAGTAATGTTTTGATGTAATGGAATGTTTTGATGTAATGAAACTTATGTAGTGAAATCTTTTGATGCAATGAAATTTCTTTGAATTAATATTGTCTTATTCAATGAGTTAACTTGTGGTTGAATGTTAAGCTAAATTGTATCTTATCTTAACCTTTTTTTGATAACAAAAAAGGGGGAGAGAAGATATTGTATATGCATTATTGAACACTTAAATAATTTGATTAAGTTGATTATTGCATGAATTTTTTTAAGGGAGAGAAATGAAATTAAGGGCAGAAGATTAAGTTGATTATTGCATGAATTTTTTTAAGGGAGAGAAATGAAATTAAAGGGAGAGAAATGAAATTTCAAAATAAGGAGAGAAAATTTCATTTTGAGTTTCATAGGGGGAGCTACCTCATTCAGGGGGAGCTTAACTATGATAACTTATTCCTATCGTAAAACTCTTTAATTAATCATGCATATACTCAATGTTTTTGTCATCATCAAAAAGGGGGAGATTGTTGACCCAATTATTGATTTTGATGATTAACAAAAGCCATGAGTATATTCACATTGTTTCTGACAAATTTATGGAGTGTTTCAGGTATTAAGAAAGTTTAACAATTCAAATATCACTCAAAATTGATTTTAAGATGAGTTTCAAATTGTAATTTTCAAAAGTTCAGACCTTGGAGTCGATACCTATAAGTCAGGAGTCGACACATGGGCGTATCAGAACAGTTCTCAAAATTCGCACGGTCGGGAGTCGACACATGGATGTCTAGAGCCGACTCCAACCTGAGAAACAGAAGTGTGCTTTTTGCGTCAGTTTATGGAGCCGACACATGGAATTCGGGAGCCGACACCTGAGATTCGGGAGCCAACACCTAGAATGAGTGGAGCCGACTCTAACATGAGAACAGAGAGCGTATTTTGGGCCATATTTAGAGTCGACACCTTTTGTTTCGGGAGCGACACCTGGGTGCGGGGAGCCGATACATAACTTTTTGGGAGCCGACCCCTCAACAAAATCTTTTATTACTATTTTTGGATACACGAAGTGGAGCCGACACATAAAAAGTTGGAGCCGACTCCAACCTGACAGGAACAGATTTTCAAAGTGTCAGAACGGCCTCCAACGGTAACTTTTTCTCACCTAATCTCTAATGGCTATTTTTCTTGTGTGTAGGAGCAATCCAAGGACAGAAATAACGGCTAGTTTTCCACCTAATTTTAGATTTTAAAAAATCTATAAAAAGGGGAAGAACGGACCGTTTAAAAAAAGAGAACGAAAAAAATGAAAATCGAGATATTCAAGAGAGCTATTTCAAAAAGAGAAATCTATGTGAGCTCGCCCATCATCTAAAGAAAGATTCAAAAGAAATCCAAGGCATACAAAGTTCATTTTCGGAGGATTTCAAAGAAGGAAAAGAAGAAGCCAAAACCTATTTTTTTTCCCATCTTCACAACAACATATTTTGGGTGAAATCTGAGCTGAAGCTTGATTCAACCTTTCAAAGGAGAAGAGGAAAAGAAGAAGAGAAGCCAAGCCTACATTCAAATCGCTTCAAACAGGCTTTTCTATTCCTTATCTATTTTTATTACATATTCGCTCATTTGAGGAGCTGTTTGTCATTGTAAACATTAATTGATTTCATTTGTTTGCTAATTCAATCAGGGGAATTGAATTAGTGGAGGTGGTATACCTCGGGTCAAGCTAGATATAGCTTGAGGTTAAGTTTTGTGCTGGTAAGCCTGGAAAACCGGCTGGGTTCGTTGTGATCCCAGGTAAAATAATAAGTTTGAGTTGTGAGCTTGTAAAACAACTCGACTGTAATCAAGAGGATTATAGTGTGGATCCAAGTGGAGCTTGGGAGTGGACATAGGTGTTGGTTACACCGAACCACTATAAAATCTTTGTGTTTGTAGTGTTTTGATCTCTCTCTCTTCTTTAATTGCCTGTGCTTAGCTTCGATTAACTCCATTCTCTTGCATACTTTGATATCAATCGATTTAATTTCAAAAAGAGTTAAAATTTTTAGAACCAATTCACCTCCTCTCTTGGGTTACCATCTGGGCCAACAAATATATCTATGAATATATGTATCGATGCAGGTATATATGTCTATCTAGTATGCATATGTATATATCTATAAATATACATTATATATTCATACAAAATATGCATACTCAAAAGAATATATTTTTTTAATAATTTATAATTAAAAAAATCTAGCAATTTATAGAAAAGAAAAATCTGATTCTTAGATGTTGAAAAATAATTTTTATCTTTGCAAAAAAAATCTCTTTCTAGAAATTACTAGAAAATTGATATAAAAATTTAAATACAAAATAAATTAAAAAATAAAATAAGATGAGGACTCGATGCGGTGTTCGAGTCGAACACGGGCTCTTTTTTGGTCCGTCCGATCAGCGCGGTTGGGTTCTGATGTCAAAAAGATGGTGTCCAAATTCTAATCGGATTCTTATAATTGGGTCGCTTTTTACATTAAATCCAAAACCAATCGGATTACGTTGCGTTAGAGATCATAGTCCTCTGAACCTCATACAGGATAGTGGAATAATGGCGACGTCCCAATGAGTTGATCCGTAGATTTTATCTTATAATCCTATCATCATCCCATTCAATTGAGGTGCAATTATTATAAAACTACAAATGACGTGGTAAAACTTGTAATAACTCATACTCGATATGCCAAAAAAATAAAAATAAAAAACTAAAAACTTTGTATCTAAATTTTAAAACTTAAGGTCCTACTGACCTTGATTGATGGATTAGATCTATGTCACAAATTATAACACTAGAAACAATTGTGTCGGATATAGATTTACTATTGAACCTTCAACCAATTAAACCAATCTACAACTCATAATAAAATTATATACTATTATTTTGAGAATGCTACTCTTCTATGGTTCAATTTTTTAAATTATATTGAAAGGAAATAAAAGAAAAAAAATATACTAGAAGATATTGTCACCTAACTGAAACGTAGGTGGAAGTGTTATTTTCAATCGTCATTAAAGATACATAAATTTGCATTGATTTTTTTTTTTCTTTTTTTTCTTGGGACTAGCAGAATCCTTTCATGTGCTTAAGAATGACTTGTGCAAGCTTTCCCATTGCTAGATATGGTTGTTTCCTTTGGATATAACATCTTCCAATACACCTGAGAAAGATTATGATGTTTTTAATGTCTAATAGATAATTGCAAGATAATGATTGAGATCTTTTATTTCTTCATTACAACAAGGAAGGATAACTTAAGTAGATATAATCTGTCACTGGACAACAAGGATAGCCTGGCGTAAAACCATTATTGAGCATAAGATGTTGAGTTTAAGCTGGTCATCCTTATGCTGTTCTTCTTCTTAAGGAAGTCAGAGTACCAAAACGCAGAGCGCTTCGGTTGCCTTCTGCGCTCCTCATCCTCGAAATCCACATTATATAGTCCACAGGACGAATTATATCCATCGAAAAACTCAAACAGATCCATGAATGACCACACAAAGTATCCTCTCACGTTTGATCCACTCCTGCAGAGGAAAAAAGATAGAAAAAAAAAAAAAAAAAAGAAGAAGAGAGAGGACAGACTAGGCATGTAAGAGGGAAGAATTTGTTTTTAATAAACATTTTAACATCAACTTTGATTAGCTCGGCGCATGTCATAAAAACAGCAGCCTTACCTGAAAGCTTGAAGGGTGCTTCCCATGAAGCCACTTAAATAATCAATCCTTGCAGTATCATTGAAAGTGTCATTGCCGGCTCCCACTCCATAACCTGATGGCATGAATGTAACATACATATGAAACAGTAGGTTTGTTTCCATAAGTGGGAATACTTAGAATTTAATATCAGGGATATTAATTTCACATAGCTCCCATGTACTATGATACCTTTATACTTTTCTTCCTAAATTTAATTTGCATTTCACTACAGATGGTAAGAAAAAGATGTTAAAGATGCCAACAACAATCATAGAACAATAAATGTTGATTTAATCAAAATCTATTTAGGATGGTGTGTTTACTATTTCGTTAACTTTAATACCTTTTTTAACTGCTTCAATTAAATGCAAATAAAATCATAATTAGTAGGGTCAACTAAGAAATTTTTTCATTTAGGAAAGAAAGTGTTTGGGGTCAAGTGGAATTAGCCCATAGCATTATTAAGTTTGCAACAGCCCTTACATTCTAGAATTTTTGTTCTTGCCTCATCTGCTCCTTTGCATTAGTCCAAACAGATCAAGAGAGGAGAACACAATAGAATGGCTAGCTCTCTGCTCCCTTATTTCTGACATAAATTTCAGAAGGAACTTTGGACTTTCTGAGGAATTAATGTTTCCAATGACCCTAATAACCCATTTTTCTAACAAGATAGTTTGAATATTGAAGTCAGTGCAGTGAAGGTGGACTGACCATTCTCTTGGATATAAATAGGAGGATTTCCATAGGCTTCTTTAATATACTCCAACATATGCTGCAAGCCGGCTGGATCAGCTATAATTTGGGTTGGAACAAACTGGTTCAGAGAATACCGGACGTGTTAGCCAATTCAAGATGTGAAGCCAACCAACCTGCTTGTGATAAGAGAAAAGGTTGCATTACTACCTGACCAGAGGGTGTTTCATTCCTAGAACCTGCAGTGGAGCATTAACTATCAATTGGACACCAGTCTGAAAACTCTCCATCTTTATTGCTGATGTTAGAGAACAAACCTGAAAATTGCACAAACATATCTGCATTGAAGTCACGAAGACTTGGCTTCGGTCTGTCGTCGTCTTTGCCGTAAACTGAAGAATAGTGGTTCAGACCAATGAAATCAAATGAACCCTTTACTTGTTTGGTCTGGTGTTTGGTGAAGGATGGGAGCCTTGAGCCAGCATTCTGCTTCATGACCTGAGGATAGTCTCCCTTGACTAGAGGATTTATGATCCTGAAGTAGCATGGCTCATTATTTCACAGGAAAGCACCATACTTCATGCGTGCACATTGATGATGTACAATGCAATGAGGTCAAATGCTTGCATTCAAGGGAGTAGTACGTACATAAGCCATAGACTTACCAGCCCATTGTGAAGTCTAATGATCTTTGGGCTGCTGCAACATCTGCTGTGGAGTTTGAAAATGGGTAGCACCAGTAGGAGTATACATTTATGCCTATCCACCCATTTTGCACAGCCTGCATCCAAAAAGCAGCAGGACATTGCAGAGTAGAAAGTCTCTAGCATCCATTCTAATAAGTAAGAATACAAGCCAAATCATTTCCGCAAGAAGAGGAGAAGATTATCAGATATAGTGGTGGAAGATGTGTTAAATAATTTTACTGAAGATGATGGTGATCAAGGATGTAACCTTCATTTGAAAAGCTAAAATTGCAGAGGAGCCTGTCCAAATTGTATGGATCAACGTTTGTAATGTACCTAGACTCAAGGTTTACCAATGAATGTTTTGATTTATCTTGCAACCCGAGTTCATTCTTGTACTGATTATTTACCTTAATGAAATGGTGGCAACAATGTTTGCCATGTTCTTAGGGGGGAAAAAGAGAGAGAAGATTAGAATACAAGGGCATACTCCTCTAATATTGGCATTATATGCTGAAAATAATAAAGAATTTACACAGGGACATACTCCTCTGGTTCAGGAAAAAGATGTGTGCCCAACTTCACTCATCTAAAAATCCTTTTTTTTTTAAAAAAGTGAGCAACACTCAACTCAGCTGTGACTGTGATGCCCTCCTTAAAGATCCCACATCGGATAGAGGAGAAAAGGATGAGTGATTTATATGTAGTAAAGCAAGAAGGGCAATGTACCAATTGGATCCCTTTTGGGTTATGGTGATCCAAGTTGGTGTGGACCTTATCCATCTTGCTTTCTTGTAACGGAACAAGTCCGTGGGTGCTGGGGGCCCGGGGCTCGTGTCGTTACAATATGGTATTAGAGCCATGCACCAGCCGGAAGTGCAGGATCTAAGTGTCACACAGGACAAAGTACTACATCCATGGGGGATAGGAGCCACCATATTAGAGCCATGCACCAGCCAAAAATGCAGGATCTAAGTGCCACACAGGGCAAAGTGCTACATCCATGGGGGATGGGAGCCACCTCTTGACCCCCTGCCTGCTTGATGGTTGCCTTTGGCGACGAGAACATCGCCTCTTTAAGGGGAGTAGATTGTGTGGCCCTCCTTAAAGATCCCACATCGGATAGAGAAGAAAAGGATGAGTGATTTATATGTAGTAAAGCAAGAAGGGCAAGGTATCAATTGGATCCTTTTGGGCTGTGGTTGCTCAAGTTGGTACGGACCTTGTCCATCTTGCTTTCTTATAATGGAACGGATCCGTGGGTGCTGCGGGCCCAAGGCCCAGGTCGTTACATCAGCAAAGCTAAGAAATGATTCGAATGAATTACTCACTTGATATTTATTCTTATACAGTGTGGCAATTGATGCATGCGCTAGTATAATGTTGTGAACTGAAATGTATGGCTCTGTGGTGGAATTGCCGGCCGTGCAATTGATGCCAAATGGATAAGAACACCGGTTAGGAGGCCATAATCCAGTGTCATAGGATGCCATCCCGATCACGTTGGGTTCGGCAATGGTAGTCCAATGGGAAACTCTATCGCCAAATTCCCTGAAGCACACATCTGCAAATGCTGTGAAATCATCCCTGAAAGGCATACACATGGTTAAGAAATTTTTTACTCCTTGCTTGATATGAAAAGTTCAGAATGAAATATACAGAAGTGAAAAAATTACACAATCTTGAGGCTCAGCCATCCTCTATACTCATCTTCAAGTACTTGGGGGGATCAAGATGGCAGAGTGTAACATGCGGTTGGATTCCTATTGCATTCAAAAGGACATGGGAGAAGAAGATGAGGAAGAATTCTTTTTGAGCAATGAAGAAAAGAATTTCCTAACAAATATATTCGAAAGACATTAGTGAATGAAGATTCTTTTTTTTTTTTTTAATATGAGAATATAGAAACGATGATGTTTATGTTCATTGATCATCCATAAAACTGAGAATGCTTAAGATGTTCGTACTTGTACCTTACTAGCAGAAGAGTGCTTAATTTAGTTCTTTTTTTTTTTTTGCAGGTCTAGTGCTAACTTATTGGAGTTCCAACATGTCACTTAGCTTTCCATATTCCATGACTGATGTTCTTGACCAAATTAACTTTGGTTAAAAATTTTAGCATCTTATTACAATGTCAGCATCAGGTCAAGAGGCATACATAATGTCCTCAGACTTGCATGTCTTGCCTTGATACACAAAGTAATGAGAAAAAGATTTCAAACAGAGGAATGTCCAATGATTCAGCTTATCTATTAGAACATGTTTTGATGGAGGCTCATCAAGTTAAAGGACTGTTCATAATTATATGATCACTTATAGGTGGAATGGTAAACAAACTGACCATTTTCTATCAGCTCGTTGATGAGATTATTGTAGAACTCCAGGCCCTTTGGATTGACATATCCTCTCCCGTCTACAAAGCAATTGAAATCACATTAGCGAGGAAACTTTTTAAAGAAGGCAAAGTGTATAAAACCAATGAGAACCATCCAGTTATCATACATGGGAGAAGCCTTGACCAAGAGATGGAGAATCTGTAGGCCTCCAGTCCTATGTCAGTCATCAGCTTGACGTCTCCCTGGAGGTTACATCATAAACGAAAGAAGAAACCAATGCATGATGTTCATATGTATTTATTGCAAAAAAAATCATGCAAAATGGCTAGTTATTAAACCCTTTAACTAAGTTATTGAAATTATACACCTCTACTTCTAAAGAATAAAATTTTAGAATTTGAGCATGAGATCGATGGGATCCCATAATCATCACTGTGCAACTCAAAGACTGCATTTTAATTAGGTGAGTGTCATTTCATCAGCATAACACATTATATGAAAAGAAATATTTATTCCTATGCAGTTGTTTTACTATTTTGAAAACTAATGTCATTTTATCATGTTAATTATCAAATATTGCATTTAAAACAAGACAAAGATTCTTTTACATTATGAATCTGGCTCTAACAAACTGGACTAGTGCATAAAAATGGGGAAAATGGAACGAAAGAACTAAGATAACCCAAATGGAAGATGTGAGCAAAAAGAAAGAGTGCACGTTTGCTAATCCAGAGTTTTTGTTTATGGAGGTTATAAATGGTCTAAAGTAACTGGTTGAGCTGGTAAAGTCACTAACTTGGATACAATTCTATCCTCACCTATTTTCAACTGGACTCTCCTATTTTAGTTCTCAATAAATAAATAAAAGTTTATAACAGATTAGCTATCATAGGTGATATAAGGTTTCAAGGTTATTGATTAGTAATGTGATACAACTTTGTATTCTGTATTTCCCAACAGGATACCCCACCTGAGCTAATTAAGATTAAAGGAGGACAATTACACTAAGAGATGGAGCAGGAGAACTCAGCTGGTATGTCTGTCACATCTCAGACCTTAGAATGGATTTAAGTTATGATAACCTATCGCATACCAAGCATGCAAGGTATCAATTATAATAGAAAATAGTCAATGAACTAAAACTTTTATTCCATACTCTTTCCATCAAACAAATGTTCATATAATAAGAAAATAAATAAAACATATAGCATAATGATTTTATTCAAAAGGTAACTAAGAAGAATGTCTGGCAGGTTCTCTTTCTACCCTAAGTCCCCATTTAATTTTTTGAATCGGAAAAAATAATACGATGCTTTATTAACTCATGCTCAATAAATTGAATTAACTACAAATTAGTAAATCAATTAAATGATAAATATAATAAGAGTGCAAACCTAATATTCTATCATTTACATTTTTATATGTTATATATTTTCAATAAGTCAATAATTAGCCTTTTATGAATAGCCCATATCTTCATTATAAAATTTATCATGTCATTAATATTAACATTAGTTATGTCATTATGACATAATTTTCATTTCATCAATATTAACAGTTTTTATGTCATCACTTAATTAATTTTTTATAGTCATGGATACGGTCACATATATTCCTATGACAAGGCAAGTGCACTATATTTAAATGCTATAGATAAGGTTGAATCTTTACATATCTTTTCTATGAAGGTAGGTTTCAATATCTATCATCACATCATCATATAGTGAACCAAGAATTCATGTCTTACTTAAATTTGTGAGATTAATTTATTATTTATCAAGAACTGCATATTCAAAGAGCAAAGAAGCTTGTTGTTCCCTTTTTAGCTTACTTAGCTAGCTATGGCAGATTTTAAGACATTGGATCCTCTCTTCTTAAACACACATCCCCCTTCCCCCCAATAATCAAGGAGAGGAGTGAAATTGAGGTCTTCGAAATTCATTTTACATTAAAAATATTTTTATATATCCTTGTGTTTATAATTTGGAGTTTGAGGCTGTAATATCCACATACATGAATAATCTTATATTGAATGAAAAAAAAAATAGCTTAAAAAGTTATAACTCAAATTTACTTATCTTCAATTAACTTACACTCAAGTTTTTAAGGCCATGTGAATCCAACTTGTTAAATATCTTTATATGAAAATTTTATATTAAATAAAAAAATAAAAATAATTTAAAAGTTATAACACAAGTTCATCGACTACTAATTAATCTGCAGCATAGATCTGATCTACTAATAGATTAATTAGGGCAAAAATTAAGCTTAAGGCCGTACAAAGAAGGAATGAAAATAAAGGATTTCTAACTATTCCATATGGCCAAAGCTAGGTTGAATTTTCTTTTCATGGTAAACTTTTTGTTGATCTTAGCGCTTGCAGTCCCATTCATGTGGCCAAAACCAGGATGAAATTCTCTGGTCTAAACTCACCATCTGTAACCCTTTGGTAAATTAATTGTGGGGAAGGTAACTCCTAGTATTTATTTTGGGGATACCTGGCATTTGACTTTCTTCTGACGTTTAGGTCCCGATGCGACGTCTGGTTTCTCGGGTCTTCGCGTGTCGAATGGGTTTCCATTTTTCATTGATCCGAGGCGTCGCGTGAGAGAATAAAAGGAGTTGGAGGATGACTCCCTCCTTCACCCTGGCGCACACCTCCTCAGGTAATCCCCTGCCCATCCTCTTAATGCCAGAGAGAGAGAGAGTTAGGGAGGAATCGAACGAGAGAAGAGAGAAAGAGGGAGAGAGAGGGATGGGGGAGTCCAAAGAAGGCGAGGGCTGAGAGAGAGTTGCGGTAGCGGTAAAAGCTCGAGAGAGGGGTTCGGGTTCAAGCGGGGTATGGAGTCCGGATGCTGGTCAAACTTCGATGCAGACTTCAAGAAGGCGATTGCTGCAGGCTCTCCTCCTCGCGCCTTCTCTTTCGCCCTCCTTTTCGTTAACGACCTTCGCTCGTTGGTCAACAGAGCCTTTAAATTGTACACCTAAAGGGTCCTTTCCCTGCGCCACCCTCAGCGCTCCGTGGGCGCCATTCAAACCCGAGGCGCCAAAGTACTCGGTTCAGATGTGAGACTTGGAAATGTAATACAAAGAAAAGGGCATAATTATCAGGTGCTAAAAGCTCAACACACAGCAGGGAAGGGGAAGAGCCATAATACAGGTGGAACTTCGGGATGTTGATAGCGGAAGGTGACTCTGTAAGCTTAATGGAGCCAAGCACATTTGAACAATTGGAAGTACCCAAGGAATTATTTGGCATGGGTGCTAGTTATCTAAAAGTGGGGTACGGAGGCTCAACGTGGTGGAATTCCTAGCTCAAGATAAGATCATCAATGGCAAAGTATGAATATGACATGACAGTAACACTTCAATATTATAACGGTATGCCGATGTCTGCATCTGTTCCTCATCGTATATCATGTACTGTGGTTGAAGCACAGCCTAATGCCAAAAGGCTAACAACTACTCCTCAGTATAAGGGTTGTTCTTGATAATGGGCTCAATGTGCTTGTACCCAGATGTCTAAATAACTGGTTTACAGTTAGCGTATTGAGGTAAGTAAGCCTATTTATAATTAGTAATTTATGAATCATGAATTTATAGTTTACATGTATATTATGAAATAAGAAAATGAAAGTTTATTTAGATGAATTATTTTAAATGGGATCATGAATCTAAATATGAGCATTTATTATGACTATAGTAACTGGTAATAATATTTCTTGGTATATATGACTTGCAAAATATGTTAGTATTATTGAGATGACTACATGCAATTGTAAAGATGACATTGAAATAATCTTGTATGTGTCGCCATAGTTTTCATATATTATGGCCACACACATCTGTAGGATGTGTTCCAATTGATTGTGATATGGCCTCACACATTTACGGAATGTGTTCTAATTAATTTGAAGGACCTTGGGACACATATAAAAACAATGATGACATAAACAGTGGATCTGTTACATTGCATATTTTGGTATTTATTATATAATTATGCATAATTATGAAATATGACAAATGAAGTTTTTTTATTGATATTGTTTGTTGAGTAATTGAATATTTGCTATAATAGCTGGTATTAATTTGCAAAGTAATGGTTTATTGTGTTTATGCCAAATATGATGTATATGTTTATTTTTGACTTTGCAAAGTGAATTGGTTACATGCAATGATTAAGAATGTACAAACCACTGTTTATATATGAAAAGATTATGCTTATGATGATGCATGATGTGCATATATAATGATGACCTTGAATTATATTATATGTGTCGCCGCGGTTCTCCTATGATGTGGCATGTGGAGGCCACACACATCTAGAGGATGTGCTCTGATTGATGATGATATGGCATATGGAGGCCACACATCTAGAGGATGTGCTATGACTGATGATGATATGGCATATGAAGGCCACGCATCTAGAGGATGTGCTCTGATAGACGATGATGTGGCATGTGAAGGCCACACACATCTAGAGGATGTGCTTTGATTGAGGTGTTGCAGGGCCGTGGGACACATAAAATAATATAAAAATGATCATATAAACAGTGGATTGTTTACAATGCATTTTCTGGTATTTATTGTATAAGCTTCCAATTAATTTGAGTGGTGATATGCTTGTTCTGATAGCATGATAAATGCATTTGAAATTGAAAGTTTATGAAATCATGACTTGATGATATCTTGATAAGATATGATGATATATGACTATTTTATATTATTATTATAGGCTTACTTATTGAGTGTGAGCTCATGTAAATCTCACAATATTTTTCAGAGCCTCAGGATTGAAGATGAATTTATGGGGTAGTGGAGCTCTATTAAATAAATCAGTTCCATGATATCATTGTAACCCCAGTATTACTCGTGTGTAGGGTTTGTGGCCCAGAACTATATTGATTGTGTGTAGGGCTTGTAGTCCAAACTTATATTTATGGTTTGTGTTAAGTTATGGATTTAAATTGTCTAATTATAATTATTGTCTTATATTGATCAATGTGTAAATTTTGGGACACCTTGCATGTCCGGCATGCGGTGAATTATCATTCTAGCTCAAATTTTTGAGTCTGAAACGTGACACCATCAAACTCGAGAAGGACGTCAATGGTTCTAAGCCGTTTATTGTTATTGTTATTATTATCTTATTCATTTGCCATATTTATCATAATTAGAGACCTGCCACCTTGAGTGGCTGTAGATCTTTTGTCTTTTACGTGGCGTACCTCCAAACGAGAACCAAACAAAAGGCCCACCGAAGTGATGCGTTCGTGTATGGACCACAGTTTTTAACCACTGCTTCACCGAAGAAAGGGTTTATCCCACACCCAGCCATTTGGGTGTAAGCAAGATTTAAATCCAGAAATATTAGATACCATCATAATTTTTTATTCATTTTTTTAAAAAAACGTATAAGTATCAAATAAAAAAAAGGGGCTCTCTTTTCCTAGTTGTAACTTCTTTCACTATTGTCAACGAGACAGAAGAAAAAGAAATCTAGACTAGTTGGATTTATTGACGTGGGACTTATCAACGATCTGCGTTCTTATCTTAATGGTGGAAAGCTTACACATATTGAAGTGGACATTGAATTACTATGAGAGTTTGTATTTTGTATATAGGTGGGTGAGTGATTGTAACAATTTTCAAACAATTGATACATCATGCATGGTAAATAATGAAACCAAAATTAAAGGATTGTTATGGTACATCACGGTCGTCAAACAATTTATCAATCATAAAGATTATTCTCTAAGCTTATACTTGTAGAAAAAATATAATTTTTTATATACATTTTTCTGATATAGCGTGGCTATATTTGTGTTACATTTAAAAGATATAGCTTTTTTTTTATTATCCATTATTTTCTATTAGAAGTATTGATAAATGATTTTATAATTCAACAATTGATGATATAAGACAATATTATAGATAGAGGTAGGATTTTACCTTGTATTTGTGGTACCCATCTGCAGCTACGTCACCTGTGCTCTTATCTGGCATCTTCCCTGTAAAGAACATTATAAACTCAAGCTGTTTCATTAAAAACTTAAATATTTGATCGATTTTGCTGGATTGCAATAAATGAAACAGCACTAGTACTAGTTGACAATTCTTTTTCAATGCGCAGACTGCTTTAATGACATATTTTGTTCATTTGGTATCATGCCATATTTTTCTTTTTGGAAAAGCATCATATATATCATATGGTGTCAGTCAATTATTTAAAAAAAAAAATCCTCAACAGGCCCCTTATATATTTAAAATAACATTATTTTTATTTTTTTAAAAAATAAGTTCTAATATTTGACTCATTACAGCCTCATCATATAGTTATAATTAAATTCTAATATTTTTATGGAGATGAAAATAATTATAATTGCGGCAAAAGTTCATGCCCAAACATTTTATCAAAAAAAAAAAAAAAAAAAATGAAGAGTAATTGAGTGGCTTTCAACGAAGAACACCTTATCCTACCATTTGAGCCGCCTGCTTGAAACCATATACACATGCTCATGCATTCATATATATATATATATATATATATATAAACAAACACTTACCTTCTTTTGTTCTATAAAAAAATGGCTTTTTAATAAATTTGCACTAAATCGTGTTAAAATTTTCAGGTTCTGCTCCAAAGCCACTTCACATGCCCCTCTCTCTCTCTCTCTCTCTCTCTCTCAAAAGGACACCAGAGGCGCAGGCTTCATATTCCTCCAAAACCCAATCTTCTGAAACTATTATCTATTTTATTGAATTAACCGATTCCTAAATCAAGTAGGAATTACCAGTCTTCTACCCCAGCTAAGACAAAGCCCCATGATCACTAGGACCAAAGGCCACTCTCTTCTCAACCAACAAAAGTTATTCTGAGCTCCTGAAAGCTGCCTCTCATAGCAACCAAAAACTGACACCACATGACTTCAGAAATAAAACATATACTCTACCTGCATGAGTGAAAATATCCCAAACGCTAGGAGTCCTTCCATCCTCAGCTGCTGCTCCCTCCACCTACAAAACAGTGCCCATGTATAGTTTGGGTTCCAACTGTGTCCTACCGTTTCTCTGTGGTTTTATATGGTCATTTAATTTGAGGAAGAATTAAACCGAGCAAACAAACCTGGTAAGCCGAGGTTGCAGCTCCAAAGACGAAGTCAGGGGGAAATCGTCCCTGCTAAAGTTGGCAGCAGTTTGGTGGCCTGAACCACCATCCCCTAAAGATAGCAGAAGCACTATGAATAATAATGAATACATCAACCCTTCCCTCCTCATCTCTTTCCTTCCTTCCTTGGAGGAGTCTCACACCCACTCCCTTTCTCTTTCTAATATTCCCGTCTAAGAAATCTACAAGCACTCCTTAATTTGATGAATAGAATAAGAGGCATATGAAGAATTTGTTGGATAATGGACCAAAATAGGCCTTGAATATCTTAATGGGCCTTGAAAGTCCATTACCTCCTTATACGTGTGAATAAGAAATTATGGGGACATTTAGTTTCACACATTAAAAAAATCAAGAAAGGAAGGTTCACTTATAGGAAACTACTTTCTTTAAGCTTAAGTTTCTTAGGTGCATGTGAGGAGCTTGATAGACTTTAAATTTATCCTAAATCATCAGGATCCGATGGTGGAGACTGATCGGATCAAGATAAGAGGCTGAGATCAATTGATCATTGATCAATCGGATGAAGGGTCGAGATGCGGTGATCAAATCACGATCGCGATCGCGATCCAACGGCTCACACCCGTCGATTGACCGGTCAACAGTACCGTTGGTGATAAGGCACTTCTCTGATCGATCAACGGTTGGTGATAAGGCATCCGTCTGATCGTACAGTTGGAGATAAGGCGTCGCTCCGATCAAGCCGTTGTGATAAGAGATCGTGAAAAAACGTATCATAGCCGCGCTATGACTTATCCGATCGTGGAATTGCCTTATCTTATCGAAGAAGGGTACCTTAAAACCTATAAATAGGACCCTAAACCAAGCATTTTTATTCAATCCATTCATTCCGAATTGAGTTCAATCCGAATCAATTCTAGCCTTTTCCTCTTTTAGGCATTTGCATACTTTCCTAATTGTAGTATAGCAATAGTGCATTAAAAAGAGAGTAGCATTCTTGGTTCGAATTTTTTGATGAATTGTAGTGTTGCTTTTATCAAAAGGAGACTATTGTATTTTAGGAGATAATCGTAGCAAGACGAAATTGTCTTAAGGACATAGAGTATAACTCTAGTCTTAGTTTAATTAATTAGATAGCCATCATCTGCCCCGCATAGATTTAAGATGACCCAAAAAAAAAATTGGACAAAGGATCACACTGTATTCACGTAGAAAAATCGAAAGCAAGCAAACTCTACAGCCAAAAAGTCGCCACGCAATAGATTTAAGACGACTCAAAAAAAAAAACGGACAAAGGATCACACTGTATTCACGTAGAAAAATCGAAAGCAAGCAAACTTTACAGCCAAAAAGTCGCAAGAAAAGAAGAGAGAAGAAGCTCTGCCATCTCCATCATAACTCATAAGAGTAGGAAAACTAATGTCCGAACCTCTAGTGGTGGCTTGATGTTATAGTTTTCTACATTAACGTGACAAGGACAAAATAGCGAGGTGGACCTACAGCGATATACGAATTAAAAATCAAGTATTAATTTTTTAAAAAAGGGTTATTGAAATGTCTACGGAATCTGTGAAGATCGGACTGATTTGATATCTAAAGATTTTTATCCAGGTAAAAAATAATAAAATAATCAAAGAATACATTTTAAGCTTTCCTAAGAAAAATCAGTAGTAATTCTTGATTACCCGTTTACTAGTTGGACAAGTTACTTTCAATGGCATATTTGCATTTTTATTAATAAGGTTTAGCTAAGATTTTTTTTTCTCTCTCCTCTTGATGTTGAGGTTTGCACTACAGGAAGCATTGATTTGAGAACGCAAGAGAACGCAAAAATCTTTCTCGAAAGGCTTCTTTGACAATTCGGTCCGATCTTTTGCAAGATTATTACTAGTTTAAAGTGATATTTGGGATAGCTGCTAAAGAGAGCAGCAGTGATATGATTTCTCATCATGGTTAGGATCAACAGTTACTTCAAATAAAATCTGAATTTATGAGAGTTTTGCCTTATGATCAAATTCTTGTAAAAAATTTTTTTTACTTCTTTCTTTCTTTTTTATAAATAATTTTAATTTTAAATATGATCGTTGTAAAGTCTCTTTCTCACTTTTTTTTTAAAAAAATGTACTAACACGTGATTAAACAGTATTTCAGATGGTAATATTAGATAACAAAACTGAATAGGTGGACACTTGGAATCAAAATATTCATGAATTTTTTAATCCAACGCATTTTTAATTTAAACTGAATTGGTGGACATGTTTGAAATCAAAACATTAATTATGGTTATGTTATCCAGTAGGTGGACACATTTTTAAAACCAAATTGATCGTAGGATGTAAAATCTAAAAGAATTTATATAAATATCTTTATCATAACACCTAGGGAAGGTTTTTTTATCAGGAAAATTTTGGGTTTTTTAAATTTTTTTATAGAAGAATGATTACACCAATGTAGAGTGAGTCAAATCTGGTATATCAGAATACAAGATTTGTGAAAGAACAAGCAGACATAAATCTTCCGGCTTCCAACTCCAAAAGTCAGAGTGGTTGGCTACTCCGGCAGCGAGCCAATCAGCCGCAACATTGACTTCTCTGAAGATATGCCGAATCTGGACGCAGTGAACACCCTGCAGGAAAGAATAAATATCATGGATCAAGAGGTTGGTAGGCACCTAATCGCAGTGATCGTGCGCTGCTAGCGAATCACTATAGTAGCATCCCACTCAATAATAAGAGAAGTAGCGCCAAAGCTACGAATGGTAGAGGAAATACCAGTCCAAGTGGTATATAGCTCCGTTAAAAGCATCGAGAAGTCTATGGCTGAAGCCTTCAATAGAGCATCGCATCATCGGGTCTTCTAATTATAAAATAGATCCAACAATTTTACTATAAACACTTTCGTCAAAGTTAATTTTGATTGATCCTAAAGATGACGACTTTCAAGAAATATAGACCGCACTGCCGAGGCAGCATGGGTTCCCTACCTCTTGCTTGTAGTGAATAATGATGAACAAAAAAAAAAAACCAAGTAGATAGTCAGAAAAATAATTTATCGTATATAAGGTAACATCATTCATCTGTTAGTACGACGAAGAACAGAAAAAATGTCAGATATATAATTATAAGTTGGTACCGTCCATGGGAAACAGCGAATAGAAGAAGTTGGCCAACAACGAGACGAAGAAAAAAGAGAGGAGAAGGCAAGCTCTTCTGGTAGGCCAGGGCCAGTGCCCGACCAGCAGGCAGCTGCTGGATTTCTTCGACATCTTCACCACCGCCATCCAGCGGCGTTTCCCCTCTCCGGAGACGACCACTTTGAGTTGCCAGAGCTCAGCTAACGCTTCTCTTCCACTGTGGCCATCTTCCACTACAGTAAATTTAAGTTTTAACGATACTTTTAAGTTATTTCCCGACGCTTTTTTAGCGTTGGGATACGGTTTTTCAATGCTTTTTAAAGCGTTGGCACAAAGGGGTGGTTACGAAATTTGCCGACACTTTGGAAAAGCGTCGGTAAAAAAGTAAAAATGCCGACGCTTTGAATAGCGTCGGTAATTTCGTTTCCGACGCTTTTGAAAGCGTCGGCATATAAACCTGCCGACGCTTTTTAAAGCGTCGGCTTTTAAACCTGCCGATGCTTTTAAAGCATCGGCAACATAATTGGCCGACGCTTTTAAAAGCGTCGGGTTTTATAACCTACCGACGCTATAAAAAGCATCGGCATATTAACGGTCAATTTTTTAAAAAAACTAAAATTACAAACATTTAAATTAAACATGTATATTAAATTAAAATTAATGCAATTAATAATCACATTGCTTACATTAATTCCAAATTACATTTCATACATTCTTAAAATCACATTGCATACATTCTTAGAATTCAAATTAAAATTTCAAATATACATTTCATTGCATCAACTAAGAGAGTTACAAGTTAAAGTTTAACAAAATTTAAAAATACATAAAATGGAAGATCTAAAATAAAAGTAGATGAGGTCAATGATCTGTAGGAGGAAAATCGTCACCCTGTCCGCTTCGATCTGATGCTCCAAGAGCCTATAAGAATAATTAAAAAATTTAATTTGCTTAACTATCAATTACAATATATTAGATAAATAATTGATATAATATAAGAATATATTTAATAGTATATATATATAGATATATATATATATATATATATATATATATATATATATATATATATATATATATATATATATATGTATCTGGTGTGGAACAAACATGTGTACGATAGATGTAAGCCGCTCAATGTGCTCTCTCATAGAATCCATCGCTGCTCTATCGGCGACACTCCTCCGTCGCATCTCCTCCATCTCTGCTCTATCGTCGGCACTCTCCATCGCATCTCCTCCATCTCATGCTCAAGTCTGCGAACATCTGCAGAATCTGCAGCAACACGTTCATTTTTATTCATCTCAGATAACTGAGTGGGGGTGACTCCAACTCCATAACCCCTCACTCGACCATAGCGCTCCGGCCCCATCAGCTCCGTAAACACCTCGGCCTCAATATGACTACTCTGTGTAGAGTCATCAATACGCTCAGCAATAAGAGCTGTAGCTCTTTCCTGCATTAATTTAAAAAAATTAATTAGATCTTATTGAATAATAAAATCAAAATAAAATCGTTGCATGAAATAAATTGTAATAAATAATTACATATAAGTCCCTTGACTCATCTCGGACAAAAGTGCCATCACGGTGAATATGAGTCATTCGGTAAAACTCCATCTCACCAGGTTTCCGTCCATGCTCATCCATCTACAAGAAATATTACATTTTTGTAAAACTAAATTTGATATTGATAAAACTATTTGCATACAAAAAGTTTTCAACATAATCCATGTGCAGAAATGAAGCAGGTTAAATGTATAATCACTTAAATAAAGGACTTATGTTCCAAGGCTTAGAATTTCGGATATGTATATTAGTTTTGGATATGGCCTCTTTACATAATAGAGCAGGAGTTTGGATTGTCATCACTGAACATGTTGGTCATCTGGTCGTCTTGTTTGCTGGCTTGGCTGGATGAGACTGCCACATACTCCACATTCCTAACATAGCCTGGGGAGCCTCTTGTAATAGTTGAACGCACAATAACTAAGCCCCATATTCTACCACATGGTTATGCTTCATTGTAGAAATCTGGTGCATCTCGCTCTTCTATGCTCCCACTCCTACACTGACATTACACCAAGGTGGAAAGCCCGGAGTTCAAACCACGCCTTTTCACAATGGATATGCTTAGATGTGCAGTGCCAAATCCATTGGACCCAACTCATGTTTCATATTTTGCACCTAGCCCGCCCACTGCACTCATTATCCGTGTTTCTTACACGGAAAATCCCTCTTTCCTGCTTTTTTATCATCTGACAAGTCATAATTATATATAATTTAAATACTGAATTTTGGCCTGACTCAACAAGATCTACATGCTGTGGAGCTCATAGTAAATTCATTACCATCATGATAGAAATATCCATCTTAAAGCTCTATGAAAAGGGATTTCTCAAGGTAGTATAAACCAAACAGGAATTGGCTAGGAGTTTTTTAAAGTATACTATTTTTAAATCTTTGTGGTGGCTTCACCTATTGAAAGATTTTCTGTTATTGCTAATAATTCTACAAAGCGCAGATTAAGTTGTCCGTTCATGCATTTATACCTACATATAACTTTTCACATAATCATGTTTTGCCTAAAGCACATACAACTGAATTTTTATGCAAATCCAAGCAGTTAGGACATGCATTTGAATGGCTATCAGAATGGTAAGTTATATAATAAATATTTTAATATAAAAATATAATAGTCTCCACATTGCAACATTTTTCATTATATCTTGCAGGCAATTAAGACAGAAGGAAAAAATGCATGTTGAGAAATTGTCCATGGCTTGCATGCCTTATTACTGAAAGGCTTTGCGGTTTTTTGACTAGTTTTTTCATGTATTCCATTGAATGATGACATCAACTTTTGGAATAACATTCTAAACCTATTGAGGTCAAGTTCAGTAGCACTAAATGCAATATACAGTCTATGCTTTTGTCTACTCTGATTATATGAATTTAACATATTATGTTGTCAATTTGTGTTCTTCTGGTTTCAGGAGGTAAACTGAATTTTGAGTTGGCAGAGAGTTGCAACACACTGTGTCGTTTGATCCGGATAATGATCTTTTAGATTCAGCAACTTCTATTTATATCATGAGGTCTGGTATTGAAAAGATTCCTCATTCTAGTGATAGAAGTTCTATGAAAGTCCGTGAATTGGAACTTCCAGAAAGTAGACTCAGCCATGCCAGCGAAACTATTTTGAATGCTGAACTCCTTTTTGAGAACATTTGCCTGTCCAATTCCGATGGACTGGTGGAATCCTCAGCAAAATCTTTCTCCTCCTGACTTGTTGGAAACTACACACACCTTTGTTTTAGGGCCAAAAAGCTGTTTAGATTGCATGGAGGCAAGGGAGAGAAATCAGCTTAGAGCTTTTATCTTTGACTGCATAATTGAGTGTGTGGATTTGAAGTATAATCAATTTTTAAAAACTGGTTTCAAGACATGGTTGAAACTGCCTCTGTTTCTGAGTAGAGATTGCGTGACAAGAGAAGTCGAAGATGAGATAAAAGGATGGATGTGTTTAGCTGGGAAGTTTTTAGATGATTTATTGAGAAAGAAATGAACAATTCTACAAGAAAGTGGACCGATTGTGAGATTGAAGCATTTGAGACAGGAATGGAGGTTGAGAGGGACATACTTCAAGCATTAGTTGACGAAATGGTGATTGATCTCTGCTGATGCTCTCAAGACTGCTGGTGACTATTTTTTAAACTTCTTAAGATCACTAACGAGTTGAATTGCAAGAAGGTCGATTGAATTTTTAGTGTCATATCAGAGTGTAGATTTAACCTCTTTATTGTAATTATGTAACAATGAAGAAGTGATCTTATGTAGAATTTGCAAGCAAAATTATCGTACTTGTGAGCAGTTTTGTGTGTCAGGATGGTAGGTTGTTTTTTGTGAAACGTTGTCAACTATGATTAATTTGATAGCATATAGCAGTGAGAAATTTATGAAATGAGTTCCTAAAACATGAGTTTCAAATCTAGCCATTTTGCACTTAGAACTGAGCTTCTAGTGACAAAAATAATCAGATCAGTTAGGGAAGAGCCATTTAATAAGTAAATGATTTGATATAAAAAATATAAAATTTTAGTTTAAGGAACATACGAACTCTTGTCTGACTCGCGCATAACTCTTGGATCCCGATGTATGGGGAACAGACAGAGATGCTCGTGCAGCTTTACCAATATTAGAATATGTCTGCAAAATTAAATAAATATACTTATTATTTCAACAAAAATAAATATTTTAAAGTATCTTAAATGATTAAATAACAACATACCTATCCCCTCTCGGAGAACCAGTAATGAACCAACTCCATCCACTAATGAGGGGGTACATAAGGAGGACAAGTACCAACTACTTGCTCCTCGGTCATATCCGGCAACTTGTACTTCATCTTCAAATATGCCTTATATTCTTTCCATTTTCGGTTTAGAGACTTCAATACAAAATCATGAGTGGATGGATGTAGTACAAACTTGGACTGCAAAACAATTTAATTGTTAAGTCTAATAATTGACTTAATTAAAATAAAATAAGCTGTTTGTAAATTAAAAAAATATAAAACAAATAATATAATAATTATACAAAATAAGAAATGTTTAGATTCAAATTTTTACCTGCACAACTCGTACTTCATCTTCAAATATGCCTTATATTCTTTCCATTTTCGGTTTAGAGACTTCAATACAAAATCATGAGTGGATGGAGGTAGTACAAACTTAGACTGCAAACAATTTAATTGTTAAGTCTAATAATTGACTTAATTAAAATAAAATAAGTTGTTTGTAAATTAAAAAATATAAAACAAAGCATAATATAATAAGTATACAAAATAAGAAATGTTTAGATTCAAATTTTTACCTGCACAACTCGTAGAATCTCAACTTTATATGTTGGAAGCATGTCATTCCATTTTGCATAACTTAGTGGACAAAGCTGATGCCTCCGTGCAACTGACCCTAAAAAGGAACTCAATAAGCTAGCGGTTTTTTTAATTGGTTGCCCCAGCTGATTGCACTCAACCACTATCTGCTCACCCTCGCGCATCTGCCATACATCCCGAACTAACATGGGTCCGCGTCTGCGTGTAACCCTCCCAGATTCGTCTACATAAAAATAGATATGCATGTGTAAACTATAGTAAAAAGTGTAAAGATATTTTATCAAACTAAATAAAAAAATAAATTACCCTGAATGTGTAGCTCATCATCTCCTACACCGACAATAGGATCATGATGCCCAGAAGATGGACCTCCTACACCAACAATAGGATCATGATGCCCAGAAGATGATGGACCTGCTGTAGAATGTTGTGTCGAAGGATTGAACGCAACGTTCGGTACTGAAGAACCAGCATGAACCTGCTGTGATGAAGTAGAAGTGCGAGCCTCTGTCCGTGAGCGCGGCATAATGTCACCTATCATTTACATCAGAGTAAGAGTTAGTAAAATAAATATTAAATTAACTGAATAATTACTAGAAATGCTTACTTGTTAGCCTAACTTGTTTCCCACTAATCAATGTAGTGAATATTTGCTTTCAAATGCACATAGATTTATCATCACTTGTCTTTCAACATATTCATCCGCATACAGTAACAAGTATTATGAATGGATGCCTGTCAAGAAATCATCAGCCTACAGTAACATATTCACTTCCACTGAACCAATATGTTATGGCTGTAACATAAAAATTCAGTTTCCGTCAAGATCTAAAAGCAGAGTGATCCTATGTCAAGTTGTTTTCTAACTATGTGAGCCACAGTATCTCTTGGTCATAAGTCTTGATATAGAATGTCTGTCCCAAAATTTTGATAATTTGGTTGTTTAGAGGTAGCAAGACAATGACAAAGGTTATCAGATTCTTTGAAATTTATTTTGTGGGCTGTAGGATATTTTGTTATACAATAAGGAATCTTAAATTAGATGAACAAATGAAACTAGCAAGTATTGTTAACAATAGCTCCAAGAAAACAAGTATCTTCCTAAGAGCTTTGCTTCCATGTGATAGAACATGATTGTACTACTATCTTCTCCAGGAGACCAAGTTCTAACCCATACATCTGTAACTGCTTAGCAATAAAGGCAAGCTGATTGAGTAAGAGATTATAAGCTGAGAGACTTGGTAGGGAAAAATGCAACAAAGACCTAGTTTGGTCTTGATAAGGGCAGGAAATGGGATACTTGCCAATGTTTTAGGAAAGAAGATATGTACCTGTATTAAATGTTGAAATGGGATACTTGCCAATTTCAACATTTAATTTCTCAAACAAAAATGAGAAAATACGTACATGTATCCCAGATTACAAGCTTCAATCTTTTCCCCCCAATGTCAACAATCTTTACCTTAAAATCAACACCTAATGGAAGAAATGGAATGTTAGTAGAAAAAATCAAAAGTATATAGGATGTGAGAAAGTTGCATCACAAAGACATCTCATTGGAATATGAATCTCATTAAGATGAATGTTCATAAATGCTTACTAACGGAAGAATCTAAGTCCATTCACCAAACAAAGTTTAATTCTGGAATGAAACTTACCAATCATGCTTATACCATCCTTCAAAAGAAAAAAAAGAAGTATTGAAATGATAGGTACAACATCCTCAATAAGTTGACTGATACTACAAGAGTTAGAAAGGAGGAAAAATATATAGTTTACATGGAAACCCTTGCCAACCAATGAAGAGAACATAACAGAACCGAAACCTCAAACCACAATATTCAAAGTAAATCCAGACAGGTAGAAAGAAGGCTGAAACAAAAGAGTTTTTATAAGCCAGAAGAAATCTGGATATTGAGAGTACGGCCGAGGTGCATCACAAAATTTCTAAGAAAGTCCACTATAGTACAAATTTAATACCAACAATAAGAATCAAGTGTAAGACTTAATTTAAACATATTGATCACGATATCAATATATTATTATGATCGAAAATTACCTCCAGCCATTATTATTAATGGTCTATCCGATGAGGGTAAGGAATCCGATCTTCCTTGCTTTCCTTTGGACTGCACGGGATCTTGATCTTCCTTTCTTTAGGGATCTCGATTGATCTTCCTCCTCCTCGCGATGGATCTTGATTGAGGTCTTCTAATCAATGAGCCATCGCATTCTGATGGTGTATGCCTTCAGGATTGCTCTTGATCAGGGACTCAATTCCAATGCCTCCGCTTATTAGGTTTCTCTCTCGAGAACCATGTTTTAAAATCTTAGGAAGGGTCCCTTTTTATACCCAATTCCTTCACCGCATGCCCCATCAAGCAAGCGTTCAGGTATTAAAGGGGGGGGGGGGGCTATTATCACTTTTTAATAGGAGAAACGTTAGTCAATAAAATAGGACCATTAATAAGACGGGTTATTACATTCTCCCACTTGGTCCGTATATTTATCAACACTGAACAAACTAAATACATGAATCATAGCGATAGGTCCTCTATAATTGAGTATTATCTTCTATGTATTACAATGCATTCAATTTCTTTACCACTATTCCAAATGTGACAACATAACATAATGAAGAAACCATATGTTATTCAGAGTCCAAAAGAAAGTTTGTCATTTCTCAAAGTCATATAACGTATACACCTGAATGAGAAATAACAAACGATTGAAATAAGAGTTCTTTGTACAAATTGTTATCAATACAATTATATCATGGAACCAACTCCCATTCTTATCACATGATCCTTAAACTTCTTAATTGGCATGCCTTTAGTCAAAGGATCAGCTATCATCAATTCAGTGCTAACGTGTTCTATGACCACTTTGTTCTCTTTAACACGTTCTCTTATGGCTAAATACTTAATGTCGATATGTTTACTTCGACTACCACTCTTATGGTTTTTAGCCAAAAATACGTAGCTGAATTGTCACAGTACAGTTTAATTGGCCTAGTAATGGAGTCAACAATTCTAAGCCCTGAGATAAAACTCTTCAACCATACACCTTGCGATGTAGCCTCAAAACAAGCAACGAACTCCGCTTCCATAGTAGAGGTAGCAGTCAGGTCTGCTTTGCACTCCTCCATGATATGGCTCCACTAGCTAACATAAATATAAATCCTGATGTTGATTTTCGAGAATCAATGCAGCCAGCAAAGTCCAAATCTGAGTAGCCCCTCTAT
>UESW01003849.1:153093-166701 GCA_900491605.1 Calamus simplicifolius
GAACATTAGTTCCAGAAGGTGGAATTGGTG
The DNA here is from genome assembly GCA_900491605.1 of Calamus simplicifolius. Taxonomy (NCBI): domain Eukaryota; kingdom Viridiplantae; phylum Streptophyta; class Magnoliopsida; order Arecales; family Arecaceae; genus Calamus; species Calamus simplicifolius. The sequence continues at coordinate 153,124 of UESW01003849.1, forward strand.
CACATCCCAACTCTATGGTACCATCAAATAAATCTTTCTGAAAACGAAACGGATGATTTGGTTCTAACCATCGACGATGACCCATATAACAAAATTTTTCTCCTATGTTTTAACCAAATTGAATGTGTCGAATCTGCACAACAAGGACATGCAACCCTTCCCTTTGTACTCTAGCCAGATAAATTGGCATATGCTGAAAATCACTAATAGTCCACAACAAAGCTGCCCGTAGTTTAAATGTTTCACTATTTGAAGCATCAATTGCATCGACACCTTTCCATAACTGTTTCAATTCCTCTATTAAAGGTTGTAGAAAAATATCAATATCATTTCCTGGACCCTTATCACCTGGAATAACCATTGACAAGATAAGTGAGGATTGTTTCATGCACAACCATGGTGGCAAATTGTATGGTATTAAAACAACTAGCCAAGTGCTATATGTAGAATTTAGAGTCCGAAAAGGATTGAAGCAATCTGAAGCTAAACCCAACCGAACATTACGAATATCAAAGGCAAAATCAGAATGCCTAGTATCAAATGCTTTCCATGCTAGACTATCTGCTGGATGTCTCAACATTCCATCCTTCGTACGCCCTTCATCATGCCATCTCATTAATGAAGCTGTTTTCGAGGATGAATATAGCCTTTTCAATCGAGGAATTAGAGGAAAGTAACGCAATACCTTCGCCGGTTTTTTTGTTTTGTTCGTTACATCATCCTCATCCTCTTCATGAGTTGTCCATCATGAAGATCCACAAACATTACATGACTCTCGATCAGCATTTTCACCATGATATAACATACAATCTTTCGGACAACTATGGATCTTTTGATATCCAAGATCCAATTTGTTAACAACTTTCTTTGCTTCATAATAAGAGGATGGTAAACCAGAGCCTTCTGGAAATGCATCCTTTAGTAATTTGAGGAGCATGGTAAAACTCTTTCCGGACCATCCATTCATATATTTTATATGAAATAAATGTATAAGAAAAGAGATTTTAGAAAATTTCAAACAATCCGGATATAATTGTTCATCTGCATCTTTAATCAAATTATGATACCAAGCTGACTCAGTAGTTGATAATTGCATCTGCTCCTCAATAAATGTTTGTTCCATAAATGTAGAACCATACATATTCCACCAGTTCCATGTATATTAGATGAACCTCTAAAGTTTTGAACACCATGTTGAAAAGCATCTGTGATCAAACCTGTCATATCATCTCCTGCAAGGTTATCTTTCATATTACCAGATCCAATATCAGACGAGGAGGGTTGATTACTTAATATTGGCAACATACATTCTCCATGAAAAACCCATCGAGTATAACCTCTAGCAAAACCATTCCATATCAAATGTTCTTCAATGGTTTGTGGATCTAGATAAGAACTGTTAACACATCGCCGACACAGACATAAGATCTTTTCATTCAAACTACTTTTATCCATACCAAATTTAATGAAATCACGAACTTCATCTAAATATTCTTTGGTATTTCTTGATTTATTTATCCAACTTTTATCCATTTTAAGATAAATGATCGATAAACAACCAACTTTTATCCAATATCCTGCACGTATTTCATCATCATAAGTGTTCAACATTTAGTAGCAGGCATATGTCAAAATAAATAGTAATATGATAAAAGAAACTATATTGTTCACAATATTGGCATAGTCTGCAAAATGTTTTTATAAAAATCAAAAGAGGTAGCATAAATTTTTATTTGACAATTAACAAGGCATGATAACAATACTAATCTTAGCTATACCTCATTAGATACTTGCCATGAGTTAATGGTAATTTTACATAATTGATTCCCCTTAGTTAATGATAATTGTAATTGCAAGAATAGATAATCAAAGAGGGCAAGCGAGCATTTTGTTTGCCATGTTTTGTCAAAATAATTTTTTGCAAAATATTTCTAAAAAATGTATGTTGTATAGATTAAATCTCATGCATATATGATGTTCATCTTTTATACAAGGAACATTTCATAGAGAGCTCTGATCATCCATTGCTTTAGAAGTAGATATATGATTTTTTTAAAAAAATTAAAATTTTGATTCATAATCAAATTGAACAAGTGTCTTCTTATTAAAGAGAGCAATAAAAATACATACAGGCTCTTCAATTCCTAAACCAGTTAGAAACCTAAAACGGTGGATTAAAAAAAAAAGTAAGAAGAAACAAAATTTTTAATTATAATATTACATTCACAATTTCAAAAAAATAAAAAATATTTCAGAGCACCTATTATGCATACGTTAAAAATTTTATTAGACTTGTAATTATTGATTGGCAACTTCATAATTAATCAATATATATGATAACAAAGTTTGGAACTTACGCCAAACCATTTCTTGCTACATGCTAGGTAATTATCTTTTGCATATTGCAAAAGCTCTGCATCATTACTCTCCGAAAACAGAGATTTAAGGACTCAAAGCTTACTAACAAACAACTCAATCAAGAAGTTTATTTCTCAGAGCATTAGAAATATACTCATCTAATTGCTTTTTAGTAGAAGTTATCATAAACAAAAATTGGCATCTTATAAAATGTTTTTTTTTATGTGTCTGCAAAGTCAGTCATAAAATGTGAAAATAAGATTTAAGCAAAATAATTTTTTCCATGCATTTCATTATGGAAGAGATTAATAAATCATTAAGACATTAATTTGTACGGCTTTCTAATTTAATCTAATATGACGATCTTCTAGTTTTTCCTACTTCATTTCAGTATTTTGTCTTAATTTTGCTAAAAAAACAATATCTTGATTATTTTCTGTTATGGTTTTTTTTTCTTTTTTTTTTTCACGTACAAATATTAATATGCCTCACGCGATGCACGCTACTTGCTGATTTATTTATCGGATGTTAGCGCGTGTACGCACACGTGTAAGTGTGCGAAATATTTTCATGGAAGGGGGAATATGGAAGCAAATAAACCCATTGATGAGGAAACAGCCGGACACTCCATTCCGAGTTATTTATTTACTTTGGCGTCCCCACGGCGGGCGCGCGTGTGGCTGTTAGCGCGTGTGGCTCTTTGATTATCTCTTCTTAATTTGCGGTTCCTTTGAACCTTTTCATTTTATGATTTGGCCTTCATGTTTATGCAAGGATTAGGTTAACTTTTTGATTATGATTCTTCATGAGTGCATGAATTGCACAATCATGTTTTGAGATGTGATATGACTGATTCCAGCATCGTCAGAGAAGGTAACGGCAGCCATCGTCATTCCCCCGCCCCGGCACCCTCTCGGGGTCGGAGGGTGGGGTCATCATTTCTTAACCCCAGGGCCCCCACCGGTCTCGGGGTGCATCGTCATTTCCCCACCCCCGGCACCCCTCGGGATCGGAGGATGGGGTCATCATTTCTTAACCCCGGGGCCCCCACCGGTCTCGGGGTGCATCGTCATTTCCCCACCCCCGGCACCCCCTCGGGGTCGAGGGGTGGGGTCATCATTTCTTACCCCCGGGGCCCCCACCGGTCTCGGGGTGCATCGTCATTTCCTCACCCCCGGCACCCCCTCGGGGTCGGGAGGTGGGGTCATCATTTCTTAACCCCGAGGCCCCACCGGTCTCGGGGTGCATCGTCATTTCCCCACCCCCGGCACCCCCTCGGGGTCGGGGGGTGGGGTCATCATTTCTAAACCCCGGGGCCCCCACCGGTCTCGGGGTGCATCATCATTTCCCCACCCCTGGCATCCCCTCGGGGTCGGGGGGCGGGGTCATCATTTCTTAACCCCGGGGCCCCCACCGGTCTCGGGGTGCATCGTCATTTCCCCACCCACGGCACCCCCTCGGGGTCGGGGGGCGGGGTCATCATTTCTTAACCCCGGGGCCCCCATCGGTCTCGGGGTGCATCGTCATTCCCCCACCCCCGGCACCCCCTCGGGGTCGGGGGGTGGGGTCATCATTTCTTAACCCCGGGGCCCCCACCGGTCTCGGGATGCATCGTCATGCCCCCACCCCCGGCACCCCCTCGGGGTCGGGGGGTGGGGTCATCATTTCTTAACCCCGGGGCCCCCATCGGTCTCGGGGCGCACCGTCATTCCCCACCTCCGATATCCCTTCGGGGTGGGGTCATCAGCGATCAACATGCGACTCAACTGCCAAGGAAAATAGCAACCATCAGGTTGCACGGTGCTTGCACATGATCTTCAGCGCATGACCATGCCTTGCCGCAGCGTACCATCTCGTACTTCCGTGATTGTGCCCCGTTACGGAGGGCCATGCCTCATAACGAGGTTTGGCGCATTGCATGCCCCTGTACATGACCATGCCTTGCCGCAGCGTACCATCTTGTACTTCCGTGATTGTGCCCCGTTACGGAGGGCCATGCCTCATAACGGTGTTTGGCGCGTTGCATGTCCCTGTGCATCACCGTTCCTCGCTACGGCGTACGACTCGCTACCTCTAGCAATGGAGCCCAGTCATATCAACCGGCAACGGTACGATGGAGATCTCCCGAGGCCGCAAGTTATGATATTCGAACAGGTATAAAAGACACATACTCACGCTGTAAGTGGGATCTAAACTCTGGTTTTTCTGAGCTTTCTTCCTCCCAGCAAAAACCCTAACCGCCTCAGCTCCTTTGGCTGGAGCGGTTCTTTGTCTGAGCCCAAGCAACTGACTTGATCGTCGGAGGGTCCCCACCGGCGCCACCGGTCCCCGGGGACTTTTCTTGCAGGACTCCGAGGAGGGAGACGTCCGTCATCCCTGACGTTCGAGGAGGGTTTCTTGGCGTCATCAGATTGGCGCGCCAGGAAGGGGGAGTGTAAGAAAGACTTCGAACCAGCGGCTTTCTTCTTTCTCTTGTCTTCAAGACCTCAAAGCCATGGTGACGACTCGAATAAAAGGAGTTTCAGCCGGTCGCGCTGGGGGGCAGCGCTGCGGGGCCGATCCATCCGCGGAGGCCCCCCCAGCTCTCGCATCCTGTTTCCCAGAGCCTCCGAATCCCCAGGGGGCAGGGCCTTCCGTTCCACAAAATGAAGTTCCTACGTCTGCTCCGCAGCAACCCCAGGAGGATCGATTCGCCGCCCTGGCCATGCAAGTCCAGTCGTTGACGGCGATGGTTCAAGGCATGCAGCATCAGCAAGCAGCCTTGCGGCAACCGGAGCCGAACCCGTCTGTCCCTGGGGTGATGCAGCCTAGCCAGCATTCCTCCCGCCGGAGATCACCAGTTCCCGCAGATCATCGCCGCCGATCACCGGCCAAGCCGCATCACCGCGAGACATCCAAAAGGCCCCGGTCTCCTTCTCGTCACGCCAGCGTCTCTCCAAAGCGGCGGCACGGAAAGGAGGCGGAGCGCCCGCGCCGGCATCGCCGCCCCCGTTCTTCTTCTGAGTCTTCAGGGGAGGGTTCCTTTGATGGCCGGATGCCTCGTCGAGCTGAGCGTCGACTCGAGGAGTGCAACCAGAAGCTGGAAGAACTTAGCCGTCAGATTACCCACCTGCCAGAGACTGACTACGACAGTCGACCTCCCCTGTCCCGCCGCATCATGGAGGAGCCCATCTCTACCAGATTTCGCCTTCCTCAGCTGGACCCATACGATGAGACTACGGACCCCCTGGACCACTTGGAGAGCTACAAGGTACTCATGCAAGTTCAGGGGGCCACTGACTCGCTTATGTGTGTGGCTTTCCCGGCTACCCTAAAAAAAGCTGCCCGGGCTTGGTATTCCCGCCTGCCGCCACGTAGCATCGACTCCTTTCGCCAGTTGGAGAGGGATTTTCTGGCCCACTTTGATGCCTGCTGAAAGATCCCGAGGGTGGCGAACAGTCTGTTTGCCGTTCAGCAGAAGAATGGCGAGCCTCTGCGGGACTATGTCGCCCGGTTTAAGGAAGCCGCCCTGGAGGTCTATAACTTGGAAGATTCGGTGGCTACCTTGGCTCTGAAGCGGGGGCTCCGCCCTTCTCGCTTCGCATACTCTCTTGACAAAAAGCCGCCGGGTTCCTACTCCGAACTTTTGATCCGCGCCCAGAAGTACATCCGGACAGACGAAGCTGACTTTTCCCGGCGTGAAGCTGGCGGGAGCATACCCAGGAAGCCAACCCAGCCAGAACCTGCCGAGGCCCGCCCCAGGAGGCCTGAGCCTCCTCGCCGACCAGACCACCGTCCCCGACCTCCTGCACCGAGAGACGGGCCTTACACTCCGCTGCTTGCCCCAATATCCCAGATCTTGCTCGAGATCGAAGGGGAGCCCTATCTGCAACGCCCTCCTCCCATCAACCCAAAGATCCCCCGGAACAAAAATCTCTACTGCCGCTACCATCGGGACCATGGCCACAACACCGACGACTGCCGGCAGCTGAAGAAAGCCATTGAAGACCTCATTTAGCAAGGCCATCTGAGGAAGTTTGTCCAAAGGAACAACCCGGGGGCCCCCGGCCCGTCAGCGCCTGCGCCGCCAGCGATCGACAACACCCCGACGGAGAAGACAGTGGCGATGATTTCCTGGGGGGCAGGAGGCCCGCCGAAGAGACCAAGGGGAGAGGAAGGAGCGGAGGCTGTAATTCCTTTTTTCGAAAAGGATTTGGAGGGGGTTGTAAACAAAGATGATGATAGCATCGTCGTATCTATGATGATTGCTAAACATCCTGTAAAACGAATCCTAGTCGACAGTGGAAGCTCCGTAGATGTTTTGAACTACGATGCCTTTGTTCGTATGAATCTGTCGCATGATCTACTTCAACCTATCGTCACACCTTTGATGGGATTCACAGGAGATTCTGTGAAGGTTGAGGGGGAAATTACTCTTCCCGTGATGGCTGGAACGGCTCCGTGCCAGAGCACTGTCCTTATAAAATTTTTGGTAGTCCGTGTGCCCCTGGCGTACAACGCGATTCTTGGGAGGCCCGGGCTCAACCTCTTGGATGCCGTCATATCCACCAAGCGGCTCCTGGTGAGGTTCCCAACCGCCAGTGGGATCGGCGAGATGCGAGGAGAGCAGGACCTGCCGGGCTATGCTATCACTTGGCCCCCAGTCCCCAGGAGGCAGCGCTTGCACCGCCATCTGCACCGACACCCGAGACCCTCGACCCACGAGACTTGGAGAGGAGGGGGAACCGGCCGAGCGGCTGCTCACCTTCCCCCTCGGGGAGGACCCCGTGCAGACGGTTCGAGTTGGAGCCTCTCTTTCAGACGAAGCCCGTAACCGGCTCCTCACCTTTCTGCGGGCCAACGCCGACATCTTCGCATGGTCAGCGTCCGACATGCCCGGGATCCCGGAGGAGGTGATTACACATCAACTCAACATTCGACCGGAGTGCCGGCCTGTCAGGCAAAGAAAAGAGTTTTGCCCCGGACCGGCAGAAGGCTGTTGACGAGGAGGTGCGGAAGCTGCTGGCGGCTGGCCATATCCGCGAGGTGCGCTACCCCGACTGGTTGGCGAACGTCGTAATGGTTCGTAAGGCCAGTGGAAGCTGGAGAATGTGCGTGGATTTCACCGACCTCAATAAGGCGTGTCCCAAGGATAGCTTCCCGCTCCCCCGAATCGACCAGGTGGACGCCACCTCCGGGCGGGATGCTCAGTTTCATGGATGCGTTCTGGGGTATAATCAAATTAAGATGAGCTCAGCAGATGAAGAGGCAACCTCCTTTGTCATGGAGAAGGGGATCTACTGTTACAGGGTGATGCCCTTTGGACTGAAAAATGCCGGGGCTACTTACCAAAGATTAATGAACAAAGTTTTTGAGGACCAGCTGGGGCGCAACATGGAGGTATATGTGGATGATATGCTGACCAAGAGCACCAACGCAGAAGACCATGTGGCGGACCTCGAGGAGACTTTCAGCAATCTGCGCCGTACCGGATGAAGCTCAACCCCCACAAATGCGCCTTCGGAGTAGCGGCTGGCAAGTTCCTGGGTTTCATGGTGACCCAGCGCGGGATCGAGGCCAACCTTGACAAGATCAGAGCCATCCTGGAGATGCGGCCCCCGGTCAGCAAGAAGGAGGTGCAGCGCCTGACGGGAGGGTGGCGGCCTTGAGTCGTTTCATGTCAAGGTCGGCGGAGAGGTGCCTGCCTTTTTTCAAGGCGCTGCGCAAGATTAACGGCTTCGAGTGGACAAAAGAGTGTCAGGGCTCCTTTGAAGAATTGAAGCAGTTTCTCTCCACTCCACCGCTGCTGTCCAAGCCTGAAAATGGAGAGGAGCTCTTTCTATATCTGGCCGCTTCCCCGGAGGCCGTTAGCTCTGTGCTTGTGCGCATGGATACCGACGGAGCCCAGAAGCCAATCTATTATACCAGCAAGGTACTCCATGACGCTGAGACCAGGTATTCAAAAACTGAGAAGATTATCTTTGCCCTGGTGGTCTCTACTCAGTGCCTTCGGCCTTATTTTCAAGCTCATCCCATCGTGGTGCTTACGGATCAGCCCCTGCGAGCTATTCTGTCTCGCCCCGACACCTCCGGCCGGTTGGCTAAATGGGCCATCAAGCTAAGCGAGTTCGACCTGTCCATCCGGCCAAGATCAGCCATGAAGTCCCAGGTGTTGGCGGATTTCCTAGTCGAGTGCTCCTGGACCGAGAAGGACGTGGAGGAGGTGCGACCGGAGGAGTTTATGGACCCTCCCTCATCTGGGAGGTGGAGGATTGGATCCTGCATGTAGATGGAGCGGCAAACTCTCAAGGGAGTGGAGCCGGACTCATCCTCGCAAGCCCGGAGGGAGACGTGGTGGAGTACGCTCTCAGATTCCAGTTCCCGGCGACCAATAATCAGGCGGAGTACGAAGCCCTGCTGGCGGGGATGAGACTGGCTAAGGAGCTGGGCGCGGGGCGCTTGAGAGCCTTCACGGACTCTCAACTCATTTTTGGACAAGTTGCCGGGGAGTACGAGGCTAGGGACCCCACCATGTCCTGCTACTTGAGCAAGGTGCAGTCCCAGGCGTCTCATTTTTCTTATTTCCGCGTCAGCTATATCCCCAGGGCGGAGAACGCCAGGGCTGACGCGCTGTCCCGTTTGGCCACTTCGGTCGAGGGGACGTTGGGAAGAACGTACGTGGAGCACCTACAAGTCCCGAGCATTGAGGCCGCGGATGAAGTGCTACCGGTGGAGCAGGAGCCCTCCTGGATGGACGCCTACATCCGGTACTTGACTGACGGCACTCTCCCGGAGGATCCCGCAGAGGCCAAGCTGCTCAGACGAAGGGCCCCGAGATTCTTGATGATGGACGGGAAGCTTATCGGAGATCTTTCTCGTACCCGGTCCTCAGGTGTGTGGGGCCAGCTGAATCAGATTATATCCTCAGGGAGATCCATGAAGGCGTATGCGGGAGTCATCTGGGGGGCAGAGCCCTGGCTTACAAGGCCCTGCGCCAAGGGTACTTTTGGTTGACAATGAAGGAGGACGCGGCCGAGCTTGTCAAGAAGTGTGATAGCTGCCAACGTCATGCCAATATCCAGCGACAACCGACATCTAACCTGACCCCCGTGGTGGCGCCTTGGCCCTTTGCCCAGTGGGGCATGGATATCTTGGGTCCATTTCCCCGGCTTCCGGGCAGCGGAAGTTCCTCTTGGTGGCGGTGGACCACTTCACCAAGTGGGTTGAAGCTGAGGCTCTGGCCAAGATTACTGAGAGCAAAGTGAGATCTTTTTTCTGGAAGTCAATTATATGTCGGTTCGGGCTGCCGCGCACACTGGTCACTGATAATGGCCGTCAGTTTGACAATGCGCCTTTTCGGGAGTTCTGCTCCGAGCTGGGTATTTTTCAGAGGTTCACTTCCGTCGGACATCCTCAAACCAACGGGCAGCCGAGGTGATCAACCGAATCATCCTCCAAGGACTGAAGTCTCGACTGGACGGCTGCAAGGGACGTTGGGTAGAGGAGCTCCCCAACGTGCTATGGGCCTATCATACGACGCCTCGAGCCCCTACTGGAGAAACGCCGTTCAGCTTAGTCTTTGGCTCTGAAGCTGTTATCCCTGTGGAGATTGGAGCACCCAGCCCCCGGGTGGAGGGTTATAGTGAAGAAGGTAACCCTGACCAACTGCGAGCCAACCTCGACCTGGTGGAGGAAGTGCGGGACAGGGCGCGGCTTCGAATGGCAGCCTACCGGCAACGGGCCGCGAGGTACTACAACGCACGCGTGCGCCCCCGGACGTTCCTACCAGGAGATCTAGTCCTTCGACGGGCTGAGGTCTCAAAGCCAACTGAGGGAGGCAAGCTAGCCCCTAACTGGGAGGGACCTTACCGGATCACCGAGGCGCTGCGCCACGGGGCTTACAAAATTGAAGAACTCGAGGGGATACCCCTCCCTAGGACGTGGAATGCGGATAACCTCCGCCGGTATTATCATAATGTATCCCTCTTTTCATGTTAAGTATCATCCGTGTTTGCTCGGGTTTTCACCCCTTATTCAATGCTAACAAGATTCAATTTTAGCTATCTAAATCTGCACAAAGCCCAGTGTACCACTGGCAGAGCAGTGTGCCACTGGCTCTCAACAACAAAAGCCCGGCGCCCCGTCGGCACTCAAAGCCCTGCACTAGCCAGGCACAAAGCCCAGTGTACCACTGGCAGAGCAGTGTGCCACTGGCTCTCAACAACAAAAGCCCGGCGCCCCGTCGGCACTCAAAGCCCTGCACTAGCCAGGCACAAAGCCCAGTGTACCACTGGCAGAGCAGTGTGCCACTGGCTCTCAACAACAAAAGCCCGGCGCCCCATCGGCACTCAAAGCCCTGCACTAGCCAGGCACAAAGCCCAGTGTACCACTGGCAGAGCAGTGTGCCACTGGCTCTCAACAACAAAAGCCCGGCGCCCGTCGGCACTCAAAGCCCTGCACTAGCCAGGCACAAAGCCCAGTGTACCACTGGCAGAGCAGTGTGCCACTGGCTCTCAACAACAAAAGCCCGGCGCCCCGTCGGCACTCAAAGCCCTGCACTAGCCAGGCACAAAGCCCAGTGTACCACTGGCAGAGCAGTGTGCCACTGGCTCTCAACAACAAAAGCCCGGCGCTCCGTCGGCACTCAAAGCCCTGCACTAGCCAGGCACAAAGCCCAGTGTACCACTGGCAGAGCAGTGTGCCACTGGCTCTCAACAACAAAAGCCGGCGCCCCATCGGCACTCAAAGCCCTGCACTAGCCAGGCACAAAGCCCAGTGTACCACTGGTAGAGCAGTGTGCCACTGGCTCTCAACAACAAAAGCCCGGCGCCCCGTCGGCACTCAAAGCCCTGCACTAGCCAGGCACAAAGCCCAGTGTACCACTGGCAGAGCAGTGTGCCATTGGCTCTCAACAACAAAAGCCCGGCGCCCCATCGGCACTCAAAGCCCTGCACTAGCCAGGCACAAAGCCCAGTGTACCACTGGCAGAGCAGTGTGCCACTGGCTCTCAACAACAAAAGCCCGGCGCCCCATCGGCACTCAAAGCCCTGCACTAGCCAGGCACAAAGCCCAGTGTACCACTGGCAGAGCAGTGTGCCACTGGCTCTCAACAACAAAAGCCCGGCGCCCCGTCGGCACTCAAAGCCCTGCACTAGCCAGGCACAAAGCCCAGTGTACACTGGCAGAGCAGTGTGCCACTGGCTCTCAACAACAAAAGCCCGGTGTCCCTTCGGCACTCAAAGCCCTGCACTAGCCAGGCGCAAAGCCCAGTGTACCACTGGCAGAGCAGTGTGCCACTGGCTCTCAACAACAAAAGCCCGGCGCCCCGTCGGCACTAAAAGCCCTGCACTAGCCAGGCACAAAGCCCCGCTGACCGCCGGAGGAGCGGTGCACCAACGATTCGTCACAGCCAAGACCCGACACCCGGCCGGTCAAGTGAGAGCTAGGTCCCGCAGGCATCTAGCTGCGCGCCAGGCAACACCCGTCCAATACTTGACAAGGCGCTATGCCTATGGCCCCGAGGGGGCCTACCAGCCTAATCTCCGGTCGGCGGCGTTCCTGCTCCTAAAATTTAACTCTACCTAGCTCTAACTCTAGGGCACGTGCGACTAAGGCGGAGGGCACGGGTGGGGAGGTGTCCCCCGGAATTATCAGAACGAATAGAGTCATGGGGCCACATATCAATTGACGAAGTCAACAATTTGGAGATCATTGTGAAGAGTATTTTCATTAACTACAAAACTCCGACGTAGTCGGGTTTACAAAAGCAAGAAAAGGAAAACAAAATCACGGGCGCGAACTCATGGCTCCCCGGCGCAGGTTCGTCGTCGGAAGGGGCCTGGTCTGACGACTGATCCAATTCGACCTCCAGGGCCTGGGGGAAATTCAGATCCCTGGCCACCTTCTCCTTGGCGTACTGGAACCCGTCAAGGAATACAGCGGCCGAAGCTTCGGCCAGGTCGTCTGCGAAACGCTCAGACGCCTTGTATTCCTCGACAAGCCCGGCAGCCCGAGCCTTCTCCGCAGCGAGGGCCTCCGCCGCGATCTTCTCAGCCTCTCGAGTGCGGCTTATCTCCTCTCGAGCGCGGCTCAACTCCTCCTCGCATCGGCAGGTCTCCTCCTTGCCACTCTCGCTTCTTCCGCCGCTGCGCCCGCCCGTTCCTCGGCCTCCTGGAGAGCTGAGGTCAACTCAGAGATATGCATATCTCTGGCCATGACCGTGCTCTCAGCCTCCTCATCTGAGAAAGCGCCGCGCGGGTACGGGCGGCCTCCATTTCCGCCCGGCTCATGGCGGCCCTCACCTCGCTCGCGCAGGTATCCTTAACCGCCTCCAGCGCCCTCTCCGCCTCTTCCGCGCGATGCTGGGCCTCCTCGATCTCCTTCTGCGTCTCCCGCAGAACATTCTTTCCCCCTTGGATTACCTCCCTGGAAGCCCTCAGGGAGTGCGCTATCTGCACGCATAAGCCCAGGTTAGCAAAACATATATATATATATATATATATATATATATAAAACAAACGAAAAGGTTGCTTACCTTGACCACGGCGGCGTAAGAGTCCCGGAAGAATGCACCCGCCCCCTGATGGCTGAGATCCTCGATGATCCTAAGATCAAAGACTGGGCCCAGGACCTGCTCGGCCCAATAGCCGTCATCCAGGGAGTTTCGGGGCGACTGGGTGCACCCTCGCCTCCCTCCGCCATTTCGGACGTCCCCGGCTCTGTGTGCGGGCCACTCCCAAGCGGCCCTTCGGGAGGTGGGCTCGCGGGACCGGATGGTCCCTCGCCCCAGTCCCTGGCAGCGTCTGGTGGGGTCACTCCCCCTGGGACCGGGAGCTCTTCGGTTGGCACGTGCACCCCCGCTGCCAGCTCTTCGGCGGTGGCTCTCGCTGTCGCTCCCACCTCCGGGGGAGTGTCGGCCGTAAGGTCGACCTCCGGTACGGCTGGGACGTGTGGTAGAACCGGGGGTGGGGAAACTGGTGTCGGGAGCGAGGCCCGAACCGCCAGGTGTTTCGGGGCTGGGGCCTGCTGGCTCCTAGACGGCCCCTCCCGGCCCCTTTTCTTGGCGGCCTTTATCAATTTTGCTGTCGGAATTTTCATTGCTGCATGACACAGGTCAGATTTTCAGAACAGTAAAAAAAAAAAAAAAAGAAGAAGAAAAAAGAAGAGGGGTAGAATTTCTGGCTAAGTGTGGAGAAAGCCTACCCCGATGGGAAACGAGGCCCGCCGACTCCAAGTGGTCCT
>UESW01003849.1:171612-209697 GCA_900491605.1 Calamus simplicifolius
CGATCGCACCGATCAGCGTCGATCTGACGGTTGCCATCGATCGAAGCCCTGATCGATCCCGGTCGGTGATCAATGATCTCGGACCATCGCGATCGATCCGATAGGCGACAATCCGACCGTTGCGATCGATCCAAGCCCTCATCCCGATCGGTCATGATCGATTCCAGACCGATGCGATCGGTCCGAGATCGCTGACGATCCGACGGTTGCGATCGATCCAAGCCCTGATCCCGATCGGCCACGATCGATCTTGAACCGTGGCGATCGGTCCGATCGACAATGATCCGAGGGTTGCGATCCGATTTTGGACCGATCGCTATTTAACATAATTAATTTTTTTAAATATATTGCGACGCAAAGGATTGCGTCATAATTTTTTAATATGATAATTATATATAAAAAATTAATTTTAATTATAATAATTACGATGCAACAAGTGCGTCGCTATATTAAAACATAATTTCTCTAATTAATTTTTTTGGCTTATTACGTCGCTAATGCATCGCTATTTAACATAATTAATTTTTTAAAAATATTGCAACGCACTGTGTTACGTTGCAATTATTTTTTCTCATATTTATACTTTATAAAATTTAATTTTATTTAAAATAATTGTGACGTATTTATTGCATCGCTAAATTAAAAAATAATTTTAATTTATTCTCTAGTTTATTGCGTCGCTAATGCGTCGCTATTTAAAATATTTAATTTTTTTCAAAACATTACGACGCACTGAGTTGCGTCGCAATATTTTTTTAAATATTTATACTTTAAAAAATTTAATTTTATTTAAATTATTTACGACACAATTGGTACATCGCTAAATTAAAAATAATTATTCTAATTTTTTGGTTTATTGCATCGCTAATACGTCGCTATTTAATATATTTAATTCTTTTAAAAATATTGTGACGCACTGTGTTGCATTGCAATATTTTTTTTTGATATTTAAATTTTATAAATTTAATTTCATTTAAATTATTTGCGACGCAATTGGTGCGTCGCTAAATTAAAAATAATTTTTCTAATTTTTTGTTTTATTGCGTCGCTAATGCGTCGCTATTTAATATATTTAATTCTGTTAAAAACATTATGATGCACTGAATTGCATCGCAATATTTTTTTGATATTTATATTTAATAAAAAATTAATTTAAAAATATTGTGATGCATTATTTGCGTCGCAATATTAAAAATTTAATTTTTTTAATTTTCTGGTTAATTGAGTCGCTAATGCGTCGCTAATTGCATCGTAATATTTTGTTGTCACAGAGGCGTCGCAAAGTGGTCGCAATTTAGTGATGCATATTTGTGTCGCTAAATTTGCGTCGCTATTTCAGTATTTTCTTGTAGTGGCTCTTCAATGGTTTGTGGATCTAGATAAGAACTGTTAACACATCGCCGACACGGACATGAGATCTTTCCATTCAAACTACTTTTATCCATACCAAATTTAATGAAATCACGAACTTCATCTAAATATTCTTTAGTATTTCTTGGTTTATTTATCCAACTTTTATCCATTTTAGGATAAATGATCGATAAACAACCAACTTTTATCCAATATCCTGCACGTATTTCATCATCATTAGTGTTCAACATTAGTAGCAGGCATATAGAAACACCAACAGATAAACATACATTGCTTGAAGATTGGACAATGAAATTTGTCTCAAATGAATCATCAGACAGAAGCAAAATATAAAATCATGATGTAACCAAAAAGAAATTCAAATTAACAAGATGATTTAAAAAGCTTGGCAGTGTAAAGCAGGACTGCAAGTTATTTACACTAGCAAAGTTCCAAGGTAATTTATGTTGCATGGTATGGATGCATGACTCTGGAAAAAGAAGCCAAAGGGACTCCAGAAATAAGTTTGTGGAATCCAAGAAGAGAAAAATAGCACTTTTTGATGGCAAGTTGTTGAACAAGTGGATCATCAAACTAGAGACCATACCAAATATAATGTAGGATTGGATAGTTGACAGCATTAACTTGTTTGCTTGAGTTCTTACATTGTCTAGAAGTAGACAGAAGACAATAGTGATGTCAAAGCCCAAAGGACATTCAATACAAGAAGTCCTACTCAAGTAAACAAAAGGTGAGTTGTTTGCACTCTAGGTGGTTCTATAGAAGGACCTGTTTGATGGATGCCATGCACTATGAGGGCTGCAGGGTGATAGGTTTATAGTGGTGGAAGGGTAACAGAACACAAAATAGAAAACTGTGAGCAAAAAAAAATAAACAGAAGTCATGGAAATAGGAAAACATCAATCTTACACCATCTGAACAAGAACACTTTTCCTAGGGCTGGACACCCCTTTTCCATGTCATGGAAAAAAGGGTAAAAGCATCACACATCTTAGAATCACAAAAACCTTAAGAAGTCTTAAATAGGCCCAATGCTAATATGTTACTGTTTGCATTATATGACATAGATAGTAACTGGCCTTTTTCTTTCTCCAATTAACATGTGATTATCTAGTTACCTAAGTTTACCCTAGGACTAGTTAAAACAAGGATTAAAACTTAAAATATCACTACAAGAAAAACAAAGACTCCAGTAAGCTATAATGGTGTTCATTAAGCTGTTATTGAGATGTTGTACCGTTAATGTCAATCTAAAGCTAGGAAGTCTCCTTGAGTGCCTCATGTAAATGTGAAATTCATCTTGACTTCTGTCACCAAATGTAAGAAATTATGAGATTTGATTTCCCTACTAGTTGCGACTAGATCTGGTGAATTTGCAGATTTATTTGAGTATTATATACATGATTTAAGAAGACATCTAAAAGACACATGATCTGGTTTGTTTATTAGCAAGTAAACTTTACGTATATTGATGCTGTTTTCCCATCTTTTGCAGCATACCATGTTGTTTCCCTACACCCAATCTTTACATTGATTTGTGCTTGGACACCATTTAAGTGTCTATTAGGGAACTCTTGATCTTTGATCCTCTATGAGTAGAGAGAGAGAGGGGATACCAGATGTTTGAGATCTTCTTATTGCTAATGAAGTTGCATAAATCTATATTTTTGTGCATTTACATGCACTAGTTCTTATCATGTCTCATAATTTATTTGAGAGCAAGTCTATTGCAACTAAATTTTATGTCTACTGCTTAAATGGAAATAGATATGGGATGAAGACGTAAGTATGTGACATGATATAACAATAAGAAAATATGGCATTTTTTACATTTGTGTAAAAGGCACTAACAATGCATAATGAGTCATCACAGTAACATAATTTATTCCTCATATAATAACCTATACAAACTCCGTCATTTGGACATCATTCAAATACATAAAATACAGTTTATAATTGATAAAATAACATTAACATCATAAATTTGATTAACCATCATTAAAAGGTCAGCTTTTAGATGAAGGAAAGTGCTTCTTCTCATTCCAAATGTATCTAGGAAATATTCTGAACATCAGTGCAGTTGCACATTGAACTGGGTTCTCGTTGGATTAATGCTTTCCCACCAGTGGGCCAAAATGCTAACTTGCTAATCGTGAACTTATATGACACAACCTACTCAAATTTTGGGCTTTTTTATTGAATATGCAAAGCAAGCTTTGCTGTAGCCATATCCCAAATCACCACTACCTAGATCTACCTTACCATTGGAAACATTACTGCAGAGCATGCTTTCATCTGATCCCTCTCTTATGTGCTCACCTAATACCTCTAGGCATCAGGCTACTCAGCTACTGGCGTTGATGTCGCCCAGGGCACATGAACCTCCTCAACCTTGTTCAGACCATCAAGAGACCCAGCCTCCCATTTGGTTTTTGCCAGTGCCTTTGACCTGAGGAAACCTTGGGTATGATTGATTTTTTAGATGGACCTAACAGTGTTTGTCCAATTGGTTGAGGAGAACATGTTATTGAGGTTGCTTTGGCACAAATCCATGATGGCACAAACCCAACTTGACTTGCTCATGAGTTTGGGATTTTTGCCCTGTGCCCAGACCTGCAAACCCAGTGGGTTGGGTTAGGTGGGTTATGTTGGGCTAATGGGTCTGGATAAATGTTTTTACCCGTTTTGGACACATCTGAAAGTTATCCTAGATTGAAGCAATACCATATGTTCACCTAAGTTATACTCTATATAGCTATTATTTAAGAATTTAACCAGTTTAACCTGTGCAGATTGTAATATTTTTGTGCCTCTGTTTAGATCATTTGTTGCTTTGAGGTCATTTACGCTCTTCTGTTTTGTGTCATGCCTTCCCCCTCTGCTATCAAGCATTTACTGTTTAATTATCATTAACTTACCTATTCCAACACAGCCATCACAATGAAGTCTACAATGGGAACAATTTTCTTTTTTTGTACCAGTATACAGCATTGACATTGTACTTGTCATGCCCCAGACTGAGGTGGATATAGGACGGAACAATCTACCATATGTCCCATGGCATGCAAGGTATCTATCACAACATATCAATATTTAATTTAAGTAATAAAAATTGAATTAGTATTCATTAAATCAGTTTACTGCTAACAAAATGTTAATAATCACATAGTCCAACGTCATTGAAATTGACAAACATTTACAAAATACCAACATGGTCAAAAACTAAAACTAATGAGATAACTAAATACTTTGGCTGGTGACTTCTTGCTTCTACCCAGATCCCATTTTACTTCTCTATGTTTGAAAAAAAAAAAATATACAACAACAGAGTTTAATGAGCTTTCGCTCAGCAACACTAAGCATAAATTAGTGGATCAAGCAAACAACAGAATTTACCAGTCAAACAAAGTCGCTCCCCGATGCGGTTGTCAGCTCCGATGTATGTTAAAACTTAGATGCTGCTGAAATGCGCAACAAAAATACAAAGAGCTTGGGTAACAAGTAACAAGATGCATCTAAATCAACGTGATGTGAAATATTACGACTATAAATATAATCCACAAAAGGCCTTACCAGTCAAACAAATAGAGTGTCCTCCCCTCGCTGCGATCGACGTCCAGCTCTCTCTCTCTCTCTCTCTCGAACCCCCGAGATCTCAAAGCAAGTCGATGAACAACGGGGGATTTGAGAGACGGCCGAAATCGGTTTCGATGAGACCCAGGCGCGGCGCTTCCAAGAAATCGATAGAGAGAGGGAGTCGAAGATAAGGAGTCGTCGAAGATTGGGTTAGAGTTAATCGTGGAAAGAGAGAAGGGTTAGAGTTAAATAGGCTCTCGGGCTAGGGCTATGGTGGGGAGGAGGGGGGGAGGGGGCGGCGAGTGGGAGGCTCTCAGGCTAGGGCTCTGGTGAGGAGGAGGGTGGGAGAGGGCTGCGGGTGGGGAGGCTCTCGGGCTAGGGCTCTGGTGGGGAGGAGGGGGGGAGAGGGGCTGCCACGCAAAGTTAGAAGAAATATCGGCCGGCGAGTGGTGAGGATCTCGGGCTAGGGCTCCGGTGGGGAGGAGGGAGGAGGGGGCTGCGGCGGTTCCGTGATTAGGGTTAGGGCTATCTGAGGCTAAGGCGGCGGGGGGGAGGATAAATCCCGAGAGAGAGAGAGAGAGAGAGAGGGGGGGGGGCGTGACTAATATAATTAGGATAAATCGTTCCAACGCTTTAAAAAGCATCGGCAGGCTTAAATCCAGAGAGAGAGAGAGAGAGAGAGAGAGGGCCGTGACTAATATTAGGGGGAATCGTTCCGACGCTTTAAAAAGCGTCGGCAGGCTTAAATCCCAAGAGAGAGAGAGAGAAAGGGGGGGCGTGACTAATATAATTAGGGTAAATCGTTCCGATGCTTTAAAAAGCATCGGCAGGCTTACTAAATTCTCCACGCTTTCCCCAAGCGTCGGCAAAAAAGGGTTGCTATATTTAAATTTTAAAGTAGTGCTAAGAGTTTCAATCTCCTCGTAACAAACGAGTATTCATCGAAGAATCTTTCCAATAAGGATCACCATCGTAGCAAAATGGAAGAAGATGGAGAAAGAACCTGATGAAGAGATGACTGAATTTTAAGTTGGAAAACTGGCTAAGAAAGAGGTGGATGGGGCCAAAGTTTTAGTTGGAAATCAACGGTAGTAGGAACCATGGAAATTGGTCACCTCTTCAAATTCAAATATCTAATTGATCACGCATATGACCTGCACAGCATACAGTGCGCAAAGAGTTTTCCAGTAAGGCAAAGGAAAGATCAGGCAAAAGGGTGGAAACTGGAAAGCCCAAATCAACCAAATGTCATTGGATCTAACAGCCCAAACTTCCAAAGTTGAAGGTTATTATTCCGGTAAAAAAAGTTTTGCTGCATCGCATGCGGTGCAATGTGCGATGATTAATGCGCGATGCAAGTACACGCATGCTAAAAGCTAAAAAGATATTTATGATTTTAGCATATGATATGTGTCATACATCAATCATTGCACGTGGTACGCTAATTTTATACCATGCGGGGTGCAGCCAGACTTTTTCTTTCGGCAACCTATGTGCCAGCAGGGCCACTTGAGTGGCAACAACCCCTTCCACCAGAAATTTGGATGGTTCTTCCCCTAAACCTCGAGGCGATGATGAGAAGGACAAAAGCGCCATTCTCAATTACAAATCGATGGTTATTCAAGTAAATTATTTAGCCTTACCAAGGACGGAACTTCCCTACTTTTTTGAGTCATTTTTCAAACCGGTGCCAAAAGGCACCGGTTTTAAACGAAAGGTATGGGATATAAACATTTTATGGAAATGGTGTTAAAGGGGAAAACGTCATTTGAAATGGCATTTTCCCCCTGCTTAGTCATCCTTTGTCGTCACTTAGGCTCGGGCCCGTCAGCTGGGTTGCTGACAGGGGCCGAGGAGAAATCGCCACATGGTGTGGCGATTTCAGAAATGAAATCGCCACACCATGTGGCGATTTCATTCCAAGTTGGAATCGCCAGACGGTGTGGCGATTCCAACTATAATTGAAATTGCCACATGGTATGGCGATTTCATTGTTGAAATCGCCACACCATGTGGCGATTTCAACTCAGTCCCCCCGACCGAGAGCCTGCGATCGGGGGATTGTTTTAAAGGGCTGGAAGCCCTTTTTATCTTCCCATCCGCTCGCTTGAAGCCACGCCGACTTGCTTGAAGTTCCGTTGCTTGCCGGAGATATTGGGGGGATTCTGTCAAGGTAGATACATATTCCATTCTTAAACTGATTTTTATATGCATGAGACGTGTGTTTATACATTCCCTCATATAATGATATTAATATATTTTTTTGACAAAGAAGAAAGCAATATAGATGTTTTATTTTAGCTATGATATCATCATGAGAGATTAAATGTTCCATATGGACCTTGGGAACCAATATGTGCTAAATGCTACTAAACACACATCTCATGCATATTTTAATTTTTTTGTTGTTTGTTGCTGATCAGAGATAAATTTGATCACCTTTTTTCCAAATGGAAACTGTACGTATTTTACTATATTATGATGGATCAATTGAACATGGTGGCCAAGAAGGGATACATTATAATCAACCTCCTCGTAAATGTTTGAAATTGAGTACGGGAACATGCTTCGCTGAGTTGGTTGATCAGATGCGTACAGTTCTAACAATTCCAGAACAGAGTCATATCATCAAATTGATGTGGAGATCTTCAATATTGCATCAAAAATATGTGCTTCTTCCAATTGAGGACGATGACGCTGTGGAGCACATGTTGACATTTCCCTCGAAGTGTTCCGAATATCGGTGTATTGAACTCTATGTTTTAAAGGATGATGTTCCAGAGCCATATAGTGTTGGTCATGTAGAGAATGTTCGAGACAGTTCTCCTATTGCCCAGCAGCAGGAACAGGTTAGGCCTATAGTGGATTTCCCAATGATTGAGGGAATTATGCCAGTTGTACAAAGTGATGATGTGGTAAACAATCAGTGTAATATTGATAGTCGGGGAATGGAGTCAGACGAAAGTGCAGATGATGACTATTGGCCTGAACATGACGACTCAGAAGAAGAGTCATATGAAGATGAAGAGTCATATGGAGACGTGGTAGTTCATGACACTGGCTTTAGTTTGATTCCTGCATACACTCATCCAGAACCTATTCCAACTCAGGTACATGATCATCAAGCCTTTGCATATGAACAAGTTCCAGAATTTTATAATGAGTTAAATTTGCATGATGGTGGATGTGTCAGTACTCCAAGAGAGTTGCCCTTCAAATCTTAATTTTGGGATCCATCAATGACTGAGTTTGCTAAAGGATTATTGTTTAATACTAAAGATGAACTGAAGAGAGCATGTGAAATATATCACATCAAGAAGCATCGCACATATAATGTTGTGGAGTCGAAGAAACTATTCTGGTCGGTGAGATGTGCCTCTTCAAGAAAGGTAGATGAAAACACCAAATAACCTCCCAAATATAGCCTGCCACTCCGGAATTGTATGGCGCGGATCTAACCCAGTAACAGCGGAACCATCAATCCGGAGGCCGCTCAGAATACTTACATCCTGTAGTGTAATGGTCGCCTCACCAAAAGGTAGATGAAATATGTGGGTCTCTTGCCGCCATCTCTCTACCAGTGCAGAAATAAGGCCGACATCCAGTCGAATCTGGCCAATCCGATATATGCCAAACATGCCGACACGATCTAGGTAGTACTGCACTCGTGGGTGTGACATTCCCGGTGTCTCTTTCCAGATATGTGCGTCATGCCGACGGCATCTAAGAACCGGTAACTCCTAAATAAAAATATTTGATACATCCGCATCAACATAAACAATTGTTAATTAATTAAGAACCGTCGATCAATAATACATACCTCGCCTTGAAATATGTTCGTTGATCTATGCAACTCTTGCAAAGTGAGAACAGTAGGATCACGAGGCCCTGGATCTAAGACATTATGAGCCATGTCTTGATAATCTGACAAAAACAACATTTACAAGCAATCAATAAACATAAAAGCAACGGCATATCAGCCGCTATTATTTAGATGTGATGTTATGCCACATCTACGGCATATCAGCCGCTATTATTTAGATCTGAATACAACGAATCTTATTTTTAAATATTATGCTTTTCTCCATGTATATGTTTAAGCTTAGCTTCCCCAAATATTTTATGCTATGCATATACTAAAATTTAGCAGGTTTTACATACATTTAAGGTTGCTATAAAATGTACAGTTATAGCATGATATATAAGGGCCGAATTATAGATCAAATGTGGGACGTTCGCATCCATACAACAAAGCAAAAATAATTTGTTTATATAGAGCATGGGATATGCTAGATGTCTCTAAACCCACTATTAATCTCAATGCCATATCGATTAACCGATCTAGTTATCTAGGATTATCGAATCTAGTTGAGAAAATCACATACAATGGACTTTGTGTACCTTATAAAGTCTACAAAAAGATGAATTTTCGATGGAAGGCGAGCCGCGACGGAGAACTCCGGTGGTAGGCGAGCCGTGGCGGAGGGGATCTTTTCAACGAGCCGTGGCGGGGGGGATCTCTCCGGCGAGCCGTGGCGGGGGGATCTCTCCGGCGAGCCGTGGCGGGGGAGGATAAAAAAGGCTTCCAGCGAGCGGTGGGAGGATAAAAAGGGCTTCCAGCCCTTTAAAACAATCCCCCCGATCGCAGGCTCTCGGTCGGGGGGATTGAGTTGAAATCGCCACACCGTGTGGCGATTCCAACTTGGAATGAAATCGCCACATGGTGTGGCGATTTCATTTCTGAAATCACCACACTATGTGGCGATTTCTGCTCGGCCCCTGTCAGCAACCCAGCTTACGGGGCCGAGCCTGAGTGACGATATAGGATGAATAAGCAGGGGAAAAAACGTTATTTCCATAAAATATTTACATCCCATACCTTTCGTTTAAAACCGGTGCCTTTTGGCACCTGTTTAAAAAATGGCTCCTACTTTTTTAGTGCTATCTCAGCAAAGTGATGACAGAGGAAAAAAAAAAGGATCGAGGGAAACCTATGGCACCACACCCAAGTTCCATCCTCCCAAGAAATGGGGCCAGCAATCAAAGGCCAACATCGAAGGAAGCTGAAATTCCATCAAGTAAATTAACCGGCAGTCTCTGTTCGCAGCTCCAATCCATGGCGAAATCAAGCAAAAAAGGATCGATTGTACGGTGTTCGGCCAGATGGTCATAGCGCCAAAACATATGATACGATAATAACCTTTTACCTATTTGGCAGGTGTTGGATAAATTACATACCATGATACAAGCCATGGGTTTCAGCTTTTGATGAACCGCATTTATCATATGAACAAACAAGAACACTTAAAAGCACAGCTACTTAATCCAAGGGTCATCCAATTCCTGTTGGCTCCTTTTCATCTCCCAAAATGCATCCACAAAGCAACATACATATTCAGCATAACTTTGTGCTCTGGGAGCAACCATAGGGCAGATCGCTTCGTATTAGTGCTAGAAGACGAGCACATCTTTGTAAGCAACACCTTTGATGTCCTTCTCATTCCACTCTGCTGTAATTTACTCTTGCATGTGCAGTAAAAGTTGCAGTTAGTCTGAGGGTCTTTCAAAGAGCAATCAATCACATTACACAAGAACTGGCTGCAGTTTACAAGCATACCCTCTCCATTCCAACAATAATAAAACACTGGGGGAAAGGATTACACAAGTAAAAGTCAGATCTTATACTGTCATCTTTCAAAAATAAAAATTAAAGGGACAAAGAATGATTGTCTGAATTCTCCTAACTATAAAACTTGTCTTTAAAGCTTCCCAGGTAACAATCGGATGCATTTACAGTGTCATTCCTTTACGCAATATGTTTCTGGGTACCATGGACTGCAATTTATTACCAAAGGACAAAAGCAGATTTTATATGGCCCTTCTCCATAGAAGCAAGTGCATTGCGCATCAACAACTTTCCCAATATACTTCTTTTTGCCATATATAATTACATATGCACGAAAAACAATTGGATCAGTCTGGAACTTGAAGTATGGAGATCAGACACTCTGGGCCCTATACCTGGAAATCAGTTAACACATTGGTTAAGCAACTCAGAACCCCAGCAATACTAATATAATGCAGATGTAATTGTTGAAAAGAAATGGCTTCCGACAAAAGTAATGTGATCATAATTTTGGTTAAGCAAAATTGGCTTCTAATAGTCCTTTGTTTCTTTCCATCCTTTTTAGTATCTAAATATCATTGCATGCTACAACAATGCCACTCACGTTTCATGTTCCATAATGCATGAAGCTCTTTGCATCAGACTGTCATTGGTCGGTAGCAGCTTACCCATATAAAATGAAACTAATAATCTGATAATAAACAGCTCGCCAGTTGAGAGGCTTATCTACATTGTTTTCATGTACGGTAACCCCTGAATATTGAAAATGGACTAGTGCTTAGCCAGGTTTACAGTCCAGGTTAGCAAAAGCATACTTTTCCTCTCACATAAAAATTTAATAGCCATTGATTTATTTTGTAGGAAGTACTTTCAGAATGGGATTCAAAACCCAGCATAAAATAGGTTGTGTCCTGGAACATAAGAAAAAGCCTAGATGAGCATCACCTACAATATAGTATCAAGTGCTCATAGAAACTTAAAAAAATTTTGCAGTTCCTACTCTTGTAACTTAAAATTATTTATCATATTGTGATAACCAAGTTTAGTCCCACATTAGATGGGAAAGAAATATGTGATGTGCTTATAACACAATTCCACTTGCTACCCATTAACTTCCACTCGAGTTTTTGGACCATGTGGTTTTGGCCTGCTAACGAAGTTAACTGGGTCAGCAACTGGGCTTGGGGCCTTACAAATGGTATCAGAGCCGACCTGAGTGCGCGAAGGTTGGTAGGCATGAAGAAAGGGCTACCCATGGGAGTGGAGTCCCATCATCGCGTGAAGCCACCCTTGCAGCACCAATGATCCGACTCAGGATAGATTATGGCTAGCTTGTGGCATGCGACGAGGACGTCGCATTATAAGATGGAAAAATGTGATATCCAAGTTTAGTCCTACATTAGATTGGAAAAAATGTGTGATGTACTTATAATGCAAGTCCACTTGCGATCCATTAACTTTGACTCGAGTTTTTGAACCAAATGATTTTGGCCCACTAACAAGTTAATTGGACCAGCAGGTGGACTTGGGGCGTTACACATGTCATCATCCCCGTGCTCATTCAGAATCACAGGTTAACATCTGAATATAAACTGTATTAATTTATTAAGATGAATCCAAACCATTAAGAACATCTTAATCAAATGCACATTAAAAAGAAAATGGCTAAGGATTCAAGAAATTCAGTTCACCTTCAGTACTTGACTTGCCTTGACATGAGCATATACTCAGAAAAGACAGTGGGATGGCAATGTATAATCTAAAAACATATTTCTACACAGTCTAGCTTTTCACTGCTAGTTTGGCAAATGTGGTTCTATAGGTGTGTGTTTAAGACTTAAAAACTCATAAAAGCTGATGATTAAGTTAAGATTGCTCACAGAAAAATGAGATTACCAGAATTACAGAGTCAGTGATGATGTCTCCACTATATCAGGTGGCACATTATCTGCAAAGAAAATTTAAAGGTCTCGCTAACTGATGTTATATTTAGAGAAGTAGAAAAAGTAAAAATGATATAGTTCTTAAGACAAGTCATTACCACTATTTGGTATGCCTGTAGAAAGCATTCGATCTATGTTATCGATGCGCCTCTGTACTGACTTCAAGAGCAAGTTTAATGCTGAAACTCTCTTACGGATAGAGCAGATCTTGGCTGCATGTTTCATAATGAATGGCAAAGGTGCATCTTCTAATAGCTTATCTAGTTCTGCAACAACAATATAATACACGCTGACTTCAAAAACCTAAGAAATGTGGACATGCAAATATACGTTGAACCTATTACCAATGCAAAAGAAAAAAAATTGTTTGAGTATAACTGCTCAAAATAGCTTCAATTGCATTAACTTATTCATACAATAGGTAGCCTATTCAAAGGAAAATGATAAAAAAACAAATTGTGTTATATAAATTTTCAATAGAAATAAGGTACGGCCATCAGACTAAAGAAGAGTTATGGTTTACGCATATCCCTTGGGCAGGACTATGGAATTATCCCCTCTAGGGATATTGGTGCTATGCGATATGCAACGTAATTGTGCATCTCCTAAAGGAAGTGTAACTAAGTATCAAAATATCATTGAAATAAATGATATAATTTTTACACGAAAAACAACTTTAGATATATTGGGCTGTTTGGACACTATCTTCCTCAGATGGGTTAGTGAGAGGGCAAAGCATATAAATCAGAGGAATGAACAAATCCTGCAAACCCAAACTTTTGGGATGCAAGAAAAGACCTTTTTCGCTTGAAATCCAGCACCTCAAAGGTGGTTAGGATCCATTGCCTGCCCAGATCCCACCAGGTTCTGCCTTTCCTTGAGACTCTTCTAAACCCTTTTGCCATCCAGTGAGGGATGCCACACAGATACGGGAATCAAGCATCTCAACAACTCATGGATTAGAGGTAAGACAGAAAATTATATGAGCAAAAACAGATGAATAGAAGAACAGGACCGACAGGAAACAAAAACACAACAAAGAGTCAAAGTTGCAATTGCATCCAACTTTCTTATGCTTAAAATAGCACATGATTGATGCCATATTTTTTGGTGCAGAAGCCTGCAATATCTATATCATTTTTCACTATTTTTTGATCATTCAGAACTATAGAAAAGTCAGTCCTTGAGGTTTATTTAATGTGTTCTGATAAAGGAATGCACATAGACAACAGAAGCCAGAAAGACCAGTGATGCTTTTGAAAGCATAATCTTAACCACCTAGTCTTTTCGCAATTATTTGGGGTCAGCTTTATGAATCCTAATTCATTAAATATTTCTATTTAGGACTTCCTTTGATGCTATTCCAGATCTCTCTACATCCTACCTCATAACCTCTATTGGTATTAACTTAGATCTTTCCCTCCTTTATCTTACAACTTTCAACATACTAAAGTATCTCTCCTTGCTAAAAGCATCCTCAAATTTTTGTTGCACATGTTCATATCATCTCAATCAATTTTCCATCACTTTGTCATTCCATGGTACAACTCCTATGACTCCTCTAACATGTTTGTTTCTTAATCTATTACCTTGCACAGTAAGCCATACAATGTTGAGTTCCTTATTATAGTCCTATAAATTTTTTTTCTCAAGACTCCAAAGCATGAGCTTATCACATAACATTCTAAATGCACCTCTCCCCATTGTTCTGTAATAAATCCTAAATAACAAAACCAGCCACTTATTGGTAGTCATTATCCATCACCCTTAATTGGTGTTACATTTCCATGTCTATTCTCATTAAATATGCATTCCATATACTCTAACCTTTGTTCTACATATATCTTCACTCCATATAGTATAATTTTGAAAGCATAAATATCTTTTAAAATTAGGAAACAGAAGTTCCCTATTTTAGAAGCTAACAAATGTTGCATATATAACCTACTCATGTCCCTTAAGCCCAGTAACTTAGTGTATGGATCAGACATGACCTTATGTCCATTTCCAAATTATCTAACAGAAATGAAAGCCTATATACCATAAATAATTGACATAATATGGTCGTCTATCTAATGCAGTTAAAAGCATGCATGCAAGCTCATCTTCCCTTAGCTTCTTTAAATAGAGTGAGGAAGCTAGAATGCTAGGTATAAAACCTATAGGGATTGCTTGCTTGGAGCATAAATCTGAGATAAGATCCCCAAATAAATCTAAAATAGACGTTCCAATCAAACCTCATATATCCATTTTACATTGCACAATTTTTCCATGGGAACCCTAGAAAAGCCTTATGCCATGTTTCATGTCCATTATCATCAGTTTCCCACAGAATTTCCTTCATTAAACCCAAGTCCCTCTTCTTCCTCTTTGCCCATGGCCATCTCAGCACCAATGCTGCTCCTAACATCGGTGAGCTTCTCCCCTCATTACCTGATCAATAATGCAATAAGTGTCATCCCTGAGGCAATAAGGCTTTTGGCCACTTCCCCACCATCTCCAATGTATTACATCTCCCAATTCCACTATTATCCAATATGTTTCATCATAAGCCACCACCAAATCCTGCCTTGCAGTCATCCAATGACCCATTGTGCCCTCAAGCTCTATCTTCTCAAAACAAATAGCAAGACATGTTCAAGACTCTCTCTCTCTCTCTCTCTGTGCACGCACACGCGTGTCCGCATGCGTGCGCTTGGTTAGTTTGGGGCTATGCCTCTAGGAAAGTTGAGCATGTTTGTGATGTCATAATACAAACTGGAATAGAAGAAGGTGACTTGCCAATGGTGGAATCAACCTACCACCTTCTCCTATAACTTGAGCATATGAGGTTAAGCATGAAAGATGAGTTTGGGATCAACCCATATATTTCTCAGCATCAATTTTATTAGCTTACAAGTTTTAGGCTTGCTTTAGAGGCATTAATTGATGATCAGGATTTAATTTCAAATCATGTTTTTAATAAACAATTAGCCAATGGTTACAATATTTCACCTCTTACATCCAAGCATCTAAATCTATTCCAAATTCACCAATAACAATGCCTAGCATGATTGTCTATGCTTGGTTCTAATGTATGGACTATAGCACCATTTATAAATTGATTAATATTCTGTAGGGGTTAATTCTATAGTACTTTCCTTTTTTATATCTATCATAAAGGGCATAAGAAATATTACAATGAAGTTATTCTAGTCCCCCATTTTATATAGGTATGATATGCCATAAAGCCCTAGGACATGATTGGTTAATAGATCTAATCCACTAGACAAGCATTTGATAGAAATATTAAAAGATCAATCCTTTAAGGAAACCATTTCAGTGAACAATTTATGAAGGAAAATTCTCAGGTGATGACCTCAACATATAAATAACAAATAAATGGTACCTTTGATATGAAAAAAATTGAAGAATGGGTCAATGACTTTGAAGAGTGACTACCTACTCTAGTAATAACTAGCAAGCTAAAACAGGATGGGTTAGGACTCTGCTAAAAGGGTACCAGCTTCAAAAGCACCCAAGGATTGGAGCACAATGATCATAGTAAGCATATGCAGTCGATCGCATTAATATTTTTCTTTAAACAAATGGTTATGAGCTTTTTTTATTCATATGAAACTCTTGAGTATGTTATTAGGCGGAAGACATGTCCCTGCTATAAGGAGTAGAGTCCAGTAACTAGGAAGAATGGAAATGATGCTAAACAGATGGCAACAATAGTTCTAAGAATAACAACACTAATGCCAGATCAGATTAGATGGAATCAAGCCATATACGATATCTTTTCTGTTAAGGCAAATGAAGAAGAAAATCATCATAGTGTGACTTTAAGGAGCTTATCGCTCACTCAAAATATGGTTACCAAACTACAAAAGCTAGTCCAAGTGTGCCAAGCTTTCATTATAGGAACATCCCATTAGCTGGTCAAACAATATCTTTTGTTATGAGGCAGTATACTAGCTCATCTTCTTAAATTCACATACTAGAAGGATAACATCGATAAACTTGAAGGTCCTAACAGATATTGTAATAGGCTGAAAGGAAATGGGTGACATTTGCTTGGCAACAAATAAATAAGAACAAGACTATACTCAATCAGGGATTGTGTGGTTAAGAAAGATTCCTGTACATCTATTGATGCTGCATTGACTGCACTGGAAGACTTGAAAGATGACAGCAAGAGAGGCTTCACATACCTACATCAGGACCAATTAATCTAGGATCTACACCATATGATCATAGTACACCCAAAGCAAAAAACTTTGACAAACTGGTCTTGCAATTAAAGTGCACACAAATAATACAATCATTACTAATATGAAGAATGAAACCAGATATAGAATATACAGTTGGAAGGCCGACAAAGGAATCTTGACTGCTTTAGAAAGAGCATTTAAGTACCTAGATTGTTCCTCGTATTATTTCTTGACAGTGCTCTTTTACACTTAGGTTCACGAAAGCATCTGAGTTGATCTCATCATATAGTGCCCTAGATGTAGCCAACGCCCATTCTATGGTCAATCCTGGAAACTCTCTTAATTAAGTCATGCAATCCCTAATTAAATACACATTTTCCCTAACTGCTATGTTATTATCCAATAATTATTTGAGCAAAATCCACTCTTTCCTCTCAATTCATGCAATATTTGTTAGCACCTCCATGTTTGCCAATGCACTCCAGATGTGTGAAGCTACAGAACAAAACATTCTACCTCTTGCCAAAGGATATTATTTAATTACTAGATGGGTTATCTAGTATCATAAAATGAAAGTTTAACAAACTTGAACTAGCTTCACTCAAATTGAAACCATATCATAAAGTAGTGATGGACCCCTCAAAGGCATGATCTGATATTGTTACTTTTTCATTAAAGTTAAGACTGGAAATATTGGTTAATTTCATCTTATCTGATCTGACATTAGAATTGCCGTACTTAGAGACATCATTATCCATCACGGTGGCATTTCCGTGCTTCTCCGTTATTGTGTTCTTTCCACATAAAGTCTTGAACCCCCTATGGAGGGGAAATGCCTTGCCCATACAAAAAAAAAAAAGAGGAAAAATTGAAATACCGAGATGCTAGATAGTTCATTTAAAGTGAACAAATGGACATGAGTGACTACATATACTTACTGCAATTAGAATAATCCAACATTGAGATATCTCAATGTTGGTGTGTTTTTCATAAAGTTTCAACTCCTTCGACTTCTGCTTGTGAACCACCTGTATAGTTGAAAGCTTACCTTCAAGCTTTTCAACTGATTCTTCAACATTTTCTTATTATAAATATACCATGCTTCATGGATAAAGGTTGGGACTTTCACCTTCCAACTCTCCACCATAAACTGTCTACCTACACGGTTACCCAAAAGAAATTGATCCTTCAATATTCCTATCAATTGTTCTTTTAGTATATCGATCCAATTTAGTCAATCAAGTTTTAGGGATTGTTGGTGCACTTCCACTAGAATACCAAAGAATGTAAAGAACCATGCATTAATGAACATAGAACTGATTCAACTATCTGAACCCTTAAATTGGCAGTAGAAAATTAGTTTTAACAGGAAAAAGAATGCATGGTCCAAATAAATGAGAAGCATCCTATGCATCAAATTTCTCGTTAGAAACTATGTACTTAAGAAATAATATAAAACAATTAATTAACAACTCATTAAACTAGCGATTTTCCCATAACGCAAAATCCATGGTCTTTTCCCGTTCAATCTAAGAATAGATCCTCAAAAATCCATCCAAATTAACAAAGAGGAAAACTGATTCTTCTACAAAGAACTCCAAATAAACAGCAAACAAAATTCCCGATTTACCAAATCAGCACTGACAACAAAACCTCCAAATCCCTTAACATTCAAGTAAAAGAATAATTCTGATCCAGAACCAAAAAGAACAGTGCATCAACATCTCATAACATCCCAATTCCGTTAAAACCTAGATTCAAGATATCGAGGTCGAAGAAGAGAACGGAGCTATAGATCATCGTTTCGAGGAAAATTCGAAAGAGAAAGGAGAGAAGAATCACCGCCAGTGAGACGATCGAGGGAGAGAACGAGCTCGTCCTGGCTCCGAGCCGCGCCCTCCGCTCTGGCATCGAACTCCCTCATCACGGATCCCAGCGTCGAGGAGATCGCCCGCGCCAGGGCCTCGCATCCTCCCGGGCGGTGCCCGGACTCCTCCTCGCCGGCGGCCGCCGCCGCCTCGTCTCCACCGGTCGCGAGAGGCTCCGACGAGCCCTCGGCTGACGGGAAGTCTCCGCCGTTCATGGAGGGCACCTTCTTTCCATCAAAGGAGAGCGGCGCCGCTGCGGTGGAACACAGGGCTAACTCGAGCTCCGGTGAATTCGATAGCACGGATTGGGGATGCTAGATGTGATCCTGACCGTCCAATGCATGGCCTCTGTTTAACTCGGTGAATAAAACAACACTCGGAGTTGATCATCAACCGTTTAAATTTTGCACAGGGAATGATTTTTTAAAGAGAAAATAATGCTTCAAATAAATTTTTCAAACATGAGTAATTTTGATTGTGAGATATGCCACTTGGTAAATTATGGGTCCTAAGAGAGCAAAAAGTTGTCTTTAATAAAACGACTCTTTGTACACTTTATGTTATTATACAGACAATACGTGTTTGAAGATAAACGAAACAGAAATGATAGTAAAGATTTATAAAATATTTATTAATAAAAAACTATAAGAATATTTTAAAAATTCTTTTTTAGATGATAGCAAACAAGAGGAAAATATTTTTCAAGTTCACTACAAATATAATATAATAGAAGATTTCAAGATCAATAATTAATTTAGATAAATTTACTTTTAGCAATAACATAATAGTTGTTTTAAAATGGGTGATTAGCAACTTAACGAAAATTGATAGGATTGAACTCAAAGAATAGATATTTGAAAAAAGAATCATTCAGAACAGTTTTTCTCGGTACATTCATTTCCAAAAATCTGCCGGATAATTGCCTGATGATTAGAAATATTGAAATGACTTTGTAAAATTTTGATCATATTTTTTAAATTAATTAAAAAGTTTGAATAAGAATATGTGCATTCAAAGATTATAGAAGTGGTAGCAATAGTTTTAGAGAGACCGTTTAATTTATGATAATTTATTTTGGTAATATAAAATTACTATGCAAATTATCATATTTGATAATTAGATGTAGTAATCTGAGTAGTATATTGGATTTTTCTAAGATTATCAAAAACCAAGATAATCCAATTTTCTTTCGAAAGATGGGTATTGAGATTGTTAATGTTTGATAAACTTAAATTATGCTCTTAACCTTCATATAAATATTTAATAATACTTAATTTAATTATATATTTAATTCACATAAGATAATATTTAAGGATTAATATTATATTTATTTTATATTAAGTATATAATATAATATTTTACATTTTAAACATTATTATATATTTATATATAATATGCAGATTTTAAATTTTAAATTATTAATATTTTTAACTTTTTTGTGCATATTTAAATTATTATATATATATATTTATATATGTATATTATATATATTAATCAAAAATTAATAATATTTAATATATAATATATTTATTACATACAATATATAAATATTTATATATTTAAATACATAATATTTCTAAAATTAATTTAAAAGAATCTTGATTTTTATCGTAACAATTTATATTCTACCAAAAGAGAAAAGGGTCATTTAAAAGATAAATAAAAAATTTCGTAACAAAATTTAAATAAAATTCAAAAATATAGAATACTAATTACTGTACTTTGTTATTCTAAACCAAACTTAGTGATCTTCTATTCCTAAGAATATAATTGTTAAGTATAAAATTATTAGGAATATAATTTTTTTAATATATATATACAGCAAATCAAACGCCACCTTAAGGGTAAGGAGGAGTCTTTTGGAGCATCTCACTTTAGACTTATCTATAGAAAGCCTTGCGGCAATCAGATTGTGATTATTATTTATTTATGTTATATATATGAATTAGCCAACGCAATAAAAATAGAAAATATTAGCCAATTGGTGTAGCTCACTGCCGAAAGCATCTACGGTGCCGTAGGTTTGGATTCCAAGGCGCATATATATATATATAAGACAAAAAAAAACCAAACTGTATTTTAAAATAAAATTATGAAAATAAATATTTTAAAAATTAAAATCTAAAAGAGTTTTTAGATATTCATTTGAATTATTGATGTGGCACTAAGGAATCGGATGCGTCTTAGAATTGGATTTCAGTGCTCTCGCGGGAAGGAAGCCGAGCTGAGATGCAATGGACTGCCTCGATAGACGTGTGTTAACGAACGGCCTGACCAGCATCCCTCTTTCCAATTCTCGTGCGCACGTGTTCTTTCTTTCTTACCCCTTTTCTTTTGAGTTTTGTTCCGAAAACACTCATAGGAGCATTTAATATCCCTTTTTATACAACTTTACACAACAAATGTCAATGAAAAGAAGAACTTACATTTAATAATATCTCAATTGCATCCAACCTTTAGAGAATTTAAAAAAAAAAAATACTATGCATGTGGCAAATATTTCATTTTAGATAAGAATATCTATCACTTATTCATAACCTATATTTGCTTAAGTATTCATAATTTTTTAAATAATTATAATCTTTCATATTTGCATGGTGATCATCTAAGGGTAGAAAGAAGACCTATATATGTAGGTGGAGTTGAATTCCAGTTGCCAGATACCGTAAAGAAATTCGGACCAATAGCTTGGGCATAAAAAATAATCTAACGGGAGGATAATACTTTTTGCTCAAATGCCCAAACCTAGTCAAGAGGAGGTTTTTCATTTCTCTGCAGTATCCTCTAAAGCTTTGCCTGAACCCCCCCTCAATCAAAGGAGGTTGCCACCACTCCTGTCTTAGGATCTAAAGTGGTGTCCTCTGGGGATATTGGCTGCTAACCCATTTGGTCTTATGGGTTCAGATCGCTAGGCCGGGTATCCTAAGATCCGGAAGGATGCCAACCCTGCATCAATTAAACGAGCCTGACCTGCTATGATCGTTGGCCCTAGAGTTATTTCTAAGGATGCTAAAGGCAAGAGTAGAGGGTCTACCTCAGGAAAAGCCCACTCTGTGTCTTTGGTACTTCCCTCAGAATCAGACCCCCCCGAGGTAATTGTGATCATGATGCTATGGTCTCCTCTCTTAAGAAGGTGATTTGAGCTGAGGCTAATGTTGTAGCCATGGATCTTTCTCGACAGTCGGATCCGGTGTCTCAGGTCGGCTGTCCTTCGTCTGATGAGGGTCTAGTTGTTCAGTGTCCTGCTTCTGGAGATCATACTTATATGGATTTGGCTGGAGCCAAGGATGGGGCCCACGACACCCCTTGACCTGTTTTCATGAAGATACTAATTTGGAATGTCCGAGGAGCGCTGAAACCTTCCTTTCGCTCCTCGTTTGCTCGGCTATTGCAGCTTCATCAGTTTGATATTTGTGTTTTGC
Organism: Calamus simplicifolius; assembly: GCA_900491605.1. Lineage (NCBI taxonomy): Eukaryota > Viridiplantae > Streptophyta > Magnoliopsida > Arecales > Arecaceae > Calamus > Calamus simplicifolius. The sequence continues at coordinate 193,615 of UESW01003849.1, forward strand.
TGGAAACTCACCTATCGAGATCCAGTCTTCAGCGTTTCCGACGAAGAGTATCCCGGTGTTGGAATTCCTATGCTATGGAATCCAATGGTCTTTCTGGAGGCATTCTGGCACTTTGGCGGGAGCCTTCTATCCGTGTTGATGCTTTTCATAGTTGTACTCAATAGGTGGCCCTGGTTATTTCGGAGGGGATTACTCCGCCATGGTTGCTTCTTGGTATCTATGCTAGTACAAACTATAGGGAGTGGCGCTACTTATGTCTGAGATACTCACTCTTTTAGGCCAGGGTTTTTCTACTCTCATTGCTGGAGACTTTAATTGTATTGTGGATGCTTCGGAGAAGCGTGGGGGCATCGGTTTGTGGATTCTCCGAACTCTTGTGAGTTTCATTCTTTTATCTCCACTGCCAGGGTTGTGGATATGGGGTTTTCTGGCTCTCGGTTTACTCGGTACAATAACCGTCGGGGAACTGCTCGAGTGTGGGAGCACCTAGATCGTGCTTTGGCCTCCCCTGGTTGGATGCAGATATATTCCGGTGCTACTATTTCCCATCTACCTCGGATTGTGTCATTGCCCTCTCCTTATCTCTACGAAGTTATCCACTCGGCCTCGGAGGCCGTTTCGGTTTGAGCAATTTTGGACTTCTTACTCTTCGGCCCGGGCTATTATCCGTCAGGTTTGGCGGTTGCCGGTTAGAGGGAGTTCTACCTACCGTCTCTCTCACCGTCTTGAATTAGTGAAGCGCAGACTCTTAAGACGGAACAGTAGAGAGGTGGGGGATCTTATGCAGCGTATTCAATCTATGGAAGCTAACATTGCTTCACTTCAGGCGAGGGAGGATTTAGATGGCTGCCTCTCCGAGATAGATCTCCAGTCTCTCCGACGGAGTTTGTCTTTGTACCATTCCTTACTTAGTCAGCAGGAGACTTATTGGCGACAGCAGTCCCGGATTCAGTGGCTTCAGGAGGGTGATCGGAATACAGGTTCTTTCATCAGGCTACTGTGGCTTGGCGGGCTGCCAACCGGATCCAGTATATCAGTATGAGAATGGTCATATTGTAGTGGATGATGAGACCATTCAGGAGCAGATTATCCATTACTTCCAGTCCCGATGGTCGAAGGTGTCTGCCAGTGATTTCCCATTTCCCCTGTTCCCCCGGTTGCCCGGGTTTCCGAGGGTGATAATGTCGTGCTATTGAGGGAGGTCTCTGTGGAGGAGATTCGATCTGCTGTTTAGGTTTTGGGCACTGATAAGGCCCCTGGTCCTGACAGATTTCCACCCTTCTTCTTCCGTTACTACTGGGATATTGTCGGACCAGATGTTGTTATGGCCATCCAGACGGTTTTTTCATCCAGAGTTCTTCCTCCTGATTGGCAGCGTACTTTTGTCTCTCTTATCCCTAAGCGTCGACGGCTTCACTTCCCCAGCATTATCGGCCTATCAGTCTGTGTACCATCCAATACAAAGTCTGTGCTCGCCTCTTGGTCACTCGGTTGCAGGGAGTGATTCCCCGCCTTATATTTATGGAACAGGGGGCTTTCATCCGTGGTCGTAGCATCACTGATAATGCACTCATTGCCTAGGAATTTATGCAAAATCTTCATCGTGCAACTGGTAGAAGGGCTCTTATGGCCATTCAGTTGGACATGGAGAGAGCTTATGATAGGATCAGCTGGACTTTTCTTTGGCAGACTCTTCGGGAGTTTCATTTTGCTGATCTCTTTATTGAATGGGTTATGGCATGTGTGCAGGGGCCTACCTTTTTTATTCTCATCAATGGAAGTCCATCGGGTTTTTTCCCATCTGCTGGGGGGCTCCGTCTGGGTTGCCCTCTTCCCCTTTCCTGTTTATTCTCTATGCTGATGACCTATCTCGCACTCTTACTCAGGCTGTCGGTGCGTCTATGTTGCAGCCTTATATGCCTGGGCCCCAAGGCCCTCCTCTTTTTCACCTGCTCTTTGCAGACGATTGCGTTCTACTTAGCTCAGCTTTTACTCAGAATGCGACGGTCTGCTCTGTTATCCTTCAAACCTATTGCCAAGCCTCCGGTCAACGGGTCAATCTATAGAAATTTGTCTTATGTTTCAGCCCGTTGACCTCTCCTCATCCCCGAACTGCGATCTCCCAGTTGCTTGGGATCTCCTCCCATTCCGATCGCCTTTCCTACCTTGGGATCCCTATTTCGGGGCGTCGCCCCCAGCAGTGTGATTTTAGGGATCTTGATCATCGGATTTCTGATCGGTTGAGCAGGAGGCAGGTCTCCAGCCTCTCTATGATGGGATAGATTATGTTGATTCGGTCCATCCTCACCTCGCTCCCCTTTATCTGTTATCTAACACCTTGATTCCGGCTACCTACCTTCACCGGATTGAGAGGCGATTTCGGGATTTTCTTTGGGTTCGAGATAGGGAGGCCATGGTCTTCATCTCCTCTTATGGGATATTCTTTGTCTACCTATTCGAGAGGGTGGGGCTGGGGATTCAGTCTTTGGTCCTTCGCTGGGAGGCTCTGCTCGCTAGGCATGCTTCTAGATTTCTATTAGATCCTCATTGCTTCTGGAGTACTATTATGAGATGTAGATATGGTGTCTGGTCTCCTGATTTGATCTCCCGTATTCCCCGTGGGTGTTCTCTGTTTTGGCGGGCGATCTGTCAGGCTTCCCCGTCTATTATGGCCGATATTCATTGGATGATTGGCCACGGAAGATTTGTTGATGTTACTCAGGATAGTTGGATAGCTGCCATTCCTCTATCCCGCTGGCCGACCTTTCTTAGTACTGCTGTTGACCCCTCTATGCCAGTGTCTTCTTTGATCTGCCAGGACAGTAATGTCTATAATGTTTCCATTGTTTTCCGACTCTTTGGGATTGAGCTTGCATAGAGGATTCTCGCCATTCCCCTGGCTCCTCAGCTGACTCGGATACCAGACTTTAGCGGCGCTCCTGCCTCTCTCGTGCTCCTACTAGGGATTTGGTTGACTGCTTTCGTACTCGAATTTTGGGGTTGGGTGATGTTACGTGGATTTGACGTTTGCCCATCCATTCCAGGATTCGGCTCTTTTTGTGGAAGCTTCATTGGGATCGCCTTCCTACCTGTGCTCTGCTGGCTGGCCATGGTCTCCCCATTTTGCCTCTCTGCCCAATCTGTGGGCTTCAGGATGAGTCGGTTGATCATGTTATTTTTACTTGCTCTCGTGTGAGGAGGATCTGACAGCAGATGCAGTTTACCCTGTGGTTGACTGAGGCGGGCTCCATCTGGCTTTCTTTCTTGCACGCCATTCGATTAGCTGCACAGAGCGGTCCGGGCTCCCAGGGTGCTGTCTCAGCTTATCTGGCTTACCATCTTTGGCTTACTAGAAACCAGATGGTTTTCACTAAGGAGACTGTTCCACCCCATGCGATCATCAGAATGGCTGTCCTTTTTGCCAAGGAGTACGGTCGTTCTGTTTATGGTGTTCACTCTGTCCGACCCGGTCTCTGGGATTTTCCTGCTGCTTCGGTAGCGCACCGTTCTACGATCTATGTATCTTGGGAGCCCCCACCCCCAGGTTATATCAAAGTGAACTTTGATGGTTCTGTCTCGCATCGTAATGCTAGGTCCGGCTTTGTTATTAGGGGGTATAAGGGTGAGCTACTTGCAGCCGGTGGCCATGGTTCCCTTGATATATCGGTCCCTATGGCGGAGCTTCAGGCTGCGTGGGCTGGAATCAATTATATTGTTCATCATTTGGCCTCTAGCAGATTGATTATTGAGGGAGATTCTCTCACGGTTGTTCGCTGGATTCGTCGGGATGAGGATCTTCATTCCATCAACCCCTACTCCGTGCTATTTGGGATTCTCTTCGGACTACAAGTGCGCCACTGATTCGCCATGTTTATAGGGAAGCCCATGCTGCGGCTGATTGGGTCGCTAATGTTGCAGCTCGCCATTCTAGCCCATGGGAATGGCATATGGGTGACCCATGCCCTCTTATTTTGTAGCAGATCATGTATTATGACCTTTCGGGTTTGACTCACGCTAAACTGGTGTGATCGCCCGCTTGTAAAAAAAAAAAAAGAGCCCAAGCATATGAATAGTTAGAGCTTTAGTTTATACCTGATCTGCAGAGGATGAAACCGAACATAAAAATTTTAAAGTAATATTCGTAGAATCATATAGAGGCTGAATGTTTAGTGAATTCTTCACTTTCTTAGACTTGAGGTAGGAAAGAAATAAGTGATTTAAAGTCTCAGGATGCATATGCCAACGACTACAAATAGAAGATAAACAAGAGATACTACTCGTCAATAATTTAGTAGCAGAAACTCCTCAGTATGCAATCCGTTATATGAAAAAAAAAGTATTCTTAAAGAAGCATAGATTCTTGAGATATGAAAGGAACAATACCAAAAAAAAATAGTTCCACATTGGATAGAAAAAAAAAAAAAGTTTAAAGTATTTATAACTTAAGTTTACTTACTACCAATTAACTCGCACTTAAGTTTTTAGGGTCACATGATTTTGGGCCGCTAACTAATTAATTGGATCAGAAAAAGACTAGTCATAAGAAGTGATAGAGTCCGATTAACCTACTCATAAGAGGAGAGATTATAATATCCAAAAAATAGTTCCACATCCTTTCCTATCCATAAGATAGCTATGGTATTCTGCTATAGCATGAAACTATCTTTGTAGCACCAACAATCCGGCTCGCATATAATAAGATTATAGTATCAAAAAAATAATTCTACATCCTTTTCTCACTATAGTATCAATGATCTGATTCGAGGTAGATTTTAACTAGTTTGCATCATATTATAAGGAGGAGATTGTAATACCCAAAAATAGTTCAATATTGGATAAAAAAGAAAAGTTTGAAATGTTTATAATTTAAGTTCATTTGCTACCAATAAAGAAAAGTTTAAAAATATTTATAACTTAAGTTCATTTGCTAGCATCGACAAAGTCAAGTATGTTTGCAAGGCTAAGGGTAAAACCGTGCAGCTTAAGTCTCTTTGCAAGGCTAAGGGTAAAACCTAGTGTTTTGAAAATCGAACTGGATCGGCCAATCGAACCTGTTCAATCGAAAATCAGTCATCAATCTAGTCCGATTTTATTATTAAAGTTGACTTTTATCTAATCCGATGAAATCAAAAAAAATTCATTGAACCGATCGGATTTCAAACTAATCAAACCCAACTTTTAGACTTTTTAAATTTTTTATTTGAATTGATATTGATATTTTTATTATTTTTATATTATTAAATTAAAAATTAATTATAATATTATCTGATCTGATTAAAACAATTTATTCTATTAAATTAATTAACCCATGACTTAAATATTAAACTGATATATTATCCGATCCAATTTTTAAAATTGGTAAAACCGCTTTGCAAGGATAAGGGTAAAACCGCACAGCGTTTGCGCAAAAGCGCAGCGTTACCGAAAGGTTTGGGCGTTTGGTCAAAGTCTTATCTTGACCTAACTCAAGACAAGAATTTAACTCAAGTTAAAATTTAACCAAATCACCTAACTCAAGTCAAAAATTTAACTCAAGTCAAAATTTAACCAAATCACCTAACTCAAGTCAAAAATTTAACTCAAGTCAAAAATTTAACCAAAATCATCCCGCTATAAATAGGACTGCTTACCATTACCGCCCCTAACCTCAAAGTTCCCACTCCCAACATTCAGCATCTCCCCTAACCAAATATGAACGACATTGAGGTTCAGGTTAGTGTTTGATTTTGTTTTTATTTCCTTCTATGTGATCTGAAGTGATAGTTTTAAACCGGAAAACAATGAATTGAGGATTGGGTCATGCGGACAGATTGTTCTTATATATCTTGATTGTGTCCTTGTAGAATCATGTAAACGTATGTGTATGTATGTGTATTTTGTGATGTTGCAGTAATAGTTTAAATCCGAAAACAATGAATTGAGGATTCGATCATGCGGATAGACTGTTCTTGTATATCTTGATTGTGTCCTTGTAGAATCAGGCCGGGCAACCTATAAGCAAATAGTGACTGTTGTCTTAATTTTATTATTAAAATTAGAGCCTGAGTTCTACCTGTTGTTATATTGTGAACTGTTGTTTCTATTGTCATATTCAGTAGTAATTTTTTTGGGTTAGTGATATACTGCAGAATAAATCCCATTTTGAAAGCTGACTTAATTAGCGCGACTCCATACTTCTGCAAGTACAACTAAGGGGTTCTAATCGTTAATATATCAAGATTGTTTCTTAGACTTGGTGTAACATTTTTCATATCTTATATGGCACGTGGCATGTTCAAAAAAGATATGGCAAGCATGTCTTATGCTGAGAAATATATATGGACATATTTTCACCTGTACTAGATAGCATGGGAAAAAAATCTATCAATTGTCATATGAAGCCTTCAACAGAAAACAAAAAAAAAAAAATTAATATTTTATTATTTTAACCAATGGAATTTTAACATTGCAAAGGTATCTTAATTTTTTTTATTTTTTATTCTAAAAGTAACTTTAGCAACTTTTGTTATATTTGGCTCTTAATATCCTTAATAAATTATGCAAAGCTTCTATAAAAGAAGAGATTCAAATATTGATAGATTAAAAAAAAAAAAGGGAATTGATACATTTCAAACTAATAAGTGATAGTAAATTCGAACATCTATATCTCAATCCTAAATTTTTTAATAAAGAAAGAAAAAAGATATATCTGAACCAAGAGACAAAGATGAGATTTAATGCATTAAAAAATAATTACAAATTAGTTATTGTTAGAAGTTTTAAAATTAAGTTTTAATTCAATTATTTCAAAACTTAGAAGTTTTGCAACTCTCACATTTCTACAAATGCATTATAACTAGTTAGCAGTTAATATGACTAGCCATGAGATATGATCCTTTACAATGCATAAGTTTCATTAAAACTGTCACACATGCAATTTATCCTTACTTCAATAGTATGCTTTAACAAGTTTTCAATGGCTATTTTTATTTGTTGTAAGTATTAAATCTGTTACACATAATTTATCCTTACTTCAATAGTATGCTTTAGCAAGTTTTCAATAGCTATTTTATTTGTTGATAGAAATCTTTTATGTATACCTTAGTTTCTTAATATTATTTGAACAATCTATTTTAATTTCATTACCCTCTATATTCATTAAACATTTGTTGCATTATATTTCCTCGTGGTTTTTATTTCACAAAATTATCAAGCACTACATTTTTAATTTTCAAAACAAACATCATTGCTCCTCTCCTTGAGATCATAACAAGATTCTCATATGTGACCAGAATGGCAGACAAGGTGAAAGACAACCTGGCAACGTGCTTATGGTGAAACGACTCGCAGAGTATTCTAAATTCAAGCTAATAATGGCTAGTGTAATGATTACGGCTTATTACATTATCCGTCAAGACTTAATCAAACATGCTAGTAGACTCTACTTCACGGTCTGTCGTAGCCTAATATTCATTAACTTCTTAACTGATATCATACTGATGCTGCTCATCTCTCACTTGCTACCATTTGGGTTTGGATGCATCAGCAAATGTCTCAAGACCATAACCTATATCACCAATATTGTTTGTATGCTAACTTCAGCCAGCCTTCTACTCCTTCTGAATGCAAGTTATGCCCGCTCATTATCCTTTTGCTTCCGTGATAGCGATTGTTGGTATTGTCTTTTATAAAGAAATCAAGATAGTCAGGCTCACGAGGTTATTGATGATGAAGATTATCAATCAGAGCTGAAGCCATTTTTCGATCTCACTGCATCAGTTACCAATGCTGCTTTTGGAGGAATGATAGGTACCATCTTTGGTTATTTCAAAAATTTTCCTACAGATGCTGATCAAGCTCCTGCTAAGTTCTCCGAGGCCTTCATCTTCCTCACTGTCATCTTTGGTCTTCTCGCAATGCTGCTTACCACATTACCACCTTTACTTCACCATCACAATGTTAAAGCGCGCTTTCTTAGCTTCATCAAAGTTCTTAGCTATACTTTGCTTGTTTGCTAGCATTAACAGGGCTAGCCGCTGCTGGTGAATTTGTGGGCAGGTTTATTTTATTGGCTTTCTTTCCGATTTTCTTGCAGTTGTAGTTTGGTTCAGTAAACGAATTCATGCCAGACAATCGAAGGAGCCAGTCTAGCACTGCCATAGGTCATGAAAATGAGCTTGACACCATCTCGGTCATCATCACCACCATCACCACTTCAATTTTTGCAATAATAATGGCAGTTTATACATTGTATTTTACCAGTGAAGGCTATAACTTCAACATCAGAGCCTGCATGCTCTTATTGTCCATGGCATTTATGTCCAGCCTGAGTTGGATGCTCCTAGCATCCAGATCTCCAAGGACAGAAGGTTGGAAATGATTATGAAGGTGCTTGTTTGTTTCACCACTGGTGGGTTGGTACTAGCAATGATGGGTCTCATCATTTTAGGGATTAATCTATAGATTATGCCCTAAACGATATGTAGCCACATCATGTCCTGGATGGATCCATAGTGTGACACTTTATTTTTATTTTGATTGTCCCCCTTGCATTGAGATCTGTAAATCTTCTTCTAAATTAATGATATGGGAAAGCCTGCTTCCTCCAATTTCTCATCATGGAGCTCTCTATTTCATTTTTCTATATTTTAAAAATAATAGGAAAATAATGAAATGATATTCATAATAAAGTTTTAGATTAAAATTCTTCTCTAAATTCCCACATGAAAAATTGTAACAATGGGAAAATGTTTGAAATCACTAGGCTAGAACACTTGCAACAAATAAATATCCACAAAGGTAGTGGCTGATTCAAGAAAAAAGCAGAAACAAGGTATAGAATAAGCCATGTTCCTAACAAGCAAGTTCACAAAAACAAAAACCATCACGTCAAAAGATCCCAAAATGTACCACATGCAAAGCGCATGCATCTGATGCCATAAATAAAAGATAAAAGTTAGAGCAAAACGTATGGTACGAAGGATTGAAGGTTTGGAATCAAAGTTTTAAATAGAGATATTGATGTTTGGATTTGAAAAAAATAAAAAATAAAAAATGTACCATGGCTCAACCCTAACATGTTGCCTATTGAAAAATGAATGTATAGATAATGAATTGTGTAACTAATGCATCTTATGGGAGATTTGTTGCCTTTCATGCATTTAGGTCCAAGAATAAAATTCTCACATATTATCGTATCTTAACCCGATAATTAGGCTGAACATATTACACATAACTTATACATAATGCTCTAGAAATTTTGTAAGATTTGATTTTGATTTTTTATAATTTATAAATTATCAAAAATTTAATTGAACTTAAACATGATTTAATTTATAAGAAATATAAATTGAGTCTAATTTATTACAAATATTGGTATAAGAAGATTTAACCTTTATGTTTACTTTAAAGTTTAGTTTATTATATCAAATAGTCTAATTTAACTCTATCTATTTATACCTCTTTCTAGTCGATCACAGAAATTGAATCTAAACATCCTGAGCTCTATAAATTAATCAAAAAAAATGTAATGAGTCTTGACCTAGCAAAAATCTTTATCCACACATTAGCATGTAAGATAATTTATCATTATAAATATATAACATATAATGGCATAAACATGAGTAATAATAGTATAATATGAACACATCACAAAGCAACTAATAAATCATATTTAATAACAGCAATAGCATCAAAATACATAACACAACATATATGGTAAGGTAAGCTGTATCACATAATCATCATAATAATCATGCTGCATGAATGTTCAATTTTATTAGGTTATGAATAGAAATTTGGTCAGTTTCACAATTTTATACCGAATAGGCACTGAACAAGTAAAGGCAATAATTCAGCCCATCGTGTAATCAAATCTAGTTATGCTTTATCCTGGCAATCAAATGTAGCTATACTTTCAATTTATGGTACCAACCAAAATCTAACCATACTTTAGCCTATCATGGCAATTAGAATTTAGTCATGCTTTAATTCATGATGGCAACTAAATATCATGACTAATTCATTGCCTTTTCTCCTACTACTCATCATCATCCATATTATTTATCATTTTAAATTAATAATTAAACTCTATAAGCATGAAGTGTGAATTGCATATTATTAAATCAAATTATATAAAGATCAAAACGTGCACATATATTTATAATCATGCATAATCAAGCATATTTTCATTATAATCATTTTCTATACATGATCAACATAATTTGATTAACATATGTATTATCACAACATAAAAGCTCATTTCATCATAATATATCATAATAAATTATCATAAATGATTAACATGATATTACTAGCACATGTATTATTGAATACCATGGAGTGGCCATTATTATGCGATATGTTGATTGTCCGTGCTCAAAATTTTTTTTCTTTGCTAAACCCTTTTGAAGGTGGAGTGATGAAATTTTTGGCTTGATGAAGGAACACACACACATACACACACAAAAGGAGAGAAGAAGAAAATCATACAGCGGCAGATTCCTATGTTTGACACCGTAGGTTGGGTGGGTTGAGATAAATCGAGCAAACCAGCTATATGGGACATAGCTCGGAGTCTTAACTGCAGCATGGTGTTAAAAGAGTTGGGTAAAATTGTAATAGTCTTGCAAAAGAGCATTTGTGCGCAAGCCAGAGGTCACAGAGATTAGTGCTTTGAGATTAGTGTGGCCGGTCTTCCCTATTGCTGATCTACGTGATCTCGTCGCCGATTCTGGTCATTTTGCTCTGCCTGATGGCTTCCCCTCCGGCAGCGTCTCCGGTGTTGTCCGATGGGTCACAGGCTGCTGGGATGCCGTGGCGCCGTGCTCCTGCAACAGGGTTTGAATGGATTGCTTCTTCTTCGTCTCCGGCAGAAGTGGCGGAGCTTGAACGGCTTTTCCCTGATATCATACAAATCCCCTCTCCGTCTCTGGAGGCTGAAGTTGCGGCTTGGGCGAACAGGGTGGTCATCGCCCGCAGTCTCTCCACTGGGTGCCACCTGAAGCGATTGTTCGTGAGTTTCGCCGGGCTGGTGTTTCAGGAGAGGTGGAGGCGGTGGCTCTGTCTCACCGCCATTACTTGATTCGCCTTGCTGATCCGAAATCCAGAGATCTTGCTCTGGCGAGGCCGTGGGTGGTGAACGGGCAGCCGTTAGACGTCGTCCAGTTGAAGAGTGGATCGTCCTCTTTCTACCCTTAGAGCATAGCATGCATTCGACCAGCCCCAAGTCGTGTGGAGATGCGGAAGCGAGATTATATCCCTGCTGAAATTTCTGCAACAGAATTTTGGATCTTGATCTTGGTAATCTTCCCAGATTGATTAGCAACTAGGATTTTCCTTGGTTTCTTGCGCCCCAAGATTGTAAGAGAGGGTCGTGGCCTCTCTTCTTCCTCACGTGAACCTTCAGATCTGATCCAGAGAATCAAGAGACGCTGCCCAAGGAGAAGGTACTGCTAGGGTTTCTTTCTTCTCCTTCCTTGAGAGAGGCGGCTCCAAGAAGATGGCTAGGGCAGAGATGGCAGCAATAAAACTCTAGAAACCTAGGGCATCTATATGTGAGAAAGAGAGGAGGAGTAAGAGAAGGGATAGCTTATTGTAGGGAGAAAAGGGTTTCTTTCATTCTTCTCTAATCATCATCGTTAATGACTATATAACCCGTCCCCATGACGGCTACCAAAATAAAACCAACACCACACATGAACCGGTGCCTTATTATATGGATAATAAACCCTAAAAAAAACTCCCTTGGACCAATCCACACCTTGGGCCCAAACCCAGCCCAATGATAGACTAGCCCCCTCAAGACCCAATAACCTGGGCCTTAACCCTGTGGAGCCTACAAACCTCCACCCTAGGATTTAAGCTTTGGAGTACCACACTAGGCTCTACACCAGTGGCAAGCCGAGTTTGTTCTGGCGAGTGATTCCATCTTCTCAGCTTTATTATGGATTCGTCTTCCCTTGCTTCCACTGGAATTCTGGTCGGATGATATCCTGGCTTCTATTTTGTCAGCAGCAGGGAGTTTCAGTACTCTGATCCTGCGACAAAGACGAAGGCTCGCAGGGGTTTGCGCGAGTTTGTGTCCGCGTTGATGTGGGCAAGCCTCTACGGCCAGGGGTGCGCATCCGTGGCAGTAAGGCCCCCTTCTGGCAGCAATTTTCCTATGAGAATTTGGAGGGCATCTGTCTGCAATGTGGCGCGCTGCACCTCGCCTGCGACTGCTGTCTAGTGCCGGAGCATGATCCCTCCTTAGCTGGCAATCGCTTCGGTCCGTGGATGGTGGCGGTCCGTAGGAGAAGGCCCCCCTTGCAGCAGTCGAAGGATCCCAGGAAGGCAGGTAAGGGGGATGGGTTGCAATCCTCTGGTGTTTCTGAGGGCTGGCAGCTTCCCAAAAATGTGGCACGTCGGCATGGGAGCAGGATCCTTCCTGATGGTCGGGCGGCCTCTTCTTCGCAGCATGCGGAGTATGGGGGTTTGGGAGGAAAGCACCCTGTCGTGCCGGCCCAATGTGGTTGTGCCGGTTCCAACCTTTAGGTAGTGTTTGATAGAAAAAATATTATCCCTGGATAAGTGTACAGGATAGAGTTTATCTCCTGGTTATCCCTAGGGATATCCCTTGACTATCCCATTGATCATATCAAATGCAAAAAGGTAAATCCATGGATAACTTTTTTTTACTCTTATTTGAAGGGATAACTAGCTATTCCTGCATTCTCTAGGGAATAAATTGAGGGGATATCCTATGGTTAACCATGGATTATCCCTTTGGTTAACTTTATTCCCAGCTATCCTTATAGTTATAGCTTTTGGGAATAAGAGGGGATATCCCCTGGATATCCCCTCTTATACCCTATTTCAAACACTACCTTAAGGCCTCAGTTGAGTTGTTAAGTTTCAGATGCCTGAAACCACTCAGCCTAAGGTTGCTGATTTGAATCCTTTCATTGCTCTGACTGCTGCTATGGAGATTGTGGTCCCGGAGATTCGGGTGGACTCAACTCTGAGTCCTTCTAAGCGGGCATGACCGGTTGAGCCTACCTCGCAGCGAGCGACTTCCATAGCCTCTAAAGCTAAAGGCAAGGCTCTTCTCGCTGCTAAGGGCAGAAGCCAGATTCCTTCATTTTTTCAGCTTCTCCAAACTCAGTCTGGGGGGTCTACTGCTCATACTTGCCGCGGAACCAAGAAATTTCGTTGTACGGCTAAGTCTTTGCTGGGGTCTATGTCAGTTGTTCCCCAATCGGGGTTGCTGGGGGGAATTAGCCACAAGTCTGCATTGCTCAGCTTAAGCAGGCCATTCTAAAACGTGATTGGGGGGAGGTGATGGACTCTTTCCAATTAGTGGCATGCTGTGGGTCGGAATTGGGGTGGGTTCCTCTCAAGCCAGCGTTCACTCTGTTGAGGAGATGCTAGGGACACGGGCGGTGTCCTCCCCACTCAAGCATAAGGATGAAGATTCTAATGTAGAATGTGCGAGATGCTTTGAAACCCTTGTTCCGCTCTACTTTTGAGAGATTGATGCAGTTGCATAACCTTGATATTGTGTTCTTCTGGAAATGCGTCTGGAGTTTGTATGGAGCGGTGTCGGAAACTTGACGTGATGTTTGGAACGTCAAAATCTGTCACCATCAAAAGCGCCCGAAAGTCACCAAACAAAAGGCAATTTGGAATATACAAATCTGTCGCCATCAAAGACCCCTAATGTCAAATGAGAAGGCGTTTGGAAGGCGAATCTGCCACTCCTATAAATAAGGCCGCTTACCACTTCCGCCCCTTAACCAGCATCTCGCCATACCCAAATATGAACGACGTTGAGGCTCAGGTTAGTGCTTGATTTTTTTTTTTTTTTTTCCTTCCATGTGATCTGAAGCTAGGGAGACTAATGATATAGTTCTTTCAAGAATTTCAGAAGTTTTAATACATCCAAACCATAACAGAAGACTCAATTTTTTTGGCAAGATCGCCTTAATTTGTTATACTTCTGTAAACTAGATCGAAGTGCAGTTTACCATCCTTGCGGATGGGCCTTAGCATCTTATAGTCTATCAAATTAATTTCTTCCATGTCAGCTTTTTAAAGTTTTCTTTTTTCTTTTTCTTGATTTTACTTCAACGGTGTTGTGTTTTGATGCATGCTAGCAAATCTCCAACTCAAAGCTTTTATTTACAAATATATATATCTTTGCAATTCTTTTAGAGATTAATAGGGTGGTAAAAAACATGGCATTTTCTTCTGATGACACGTCAATAGAGTTCATTTGGAGTCTCACGTTGCCACACACATATACATATGTGTATGTATGTGTATTTTGTGATGTTAAAGTGATAGTTTAAATAGGAAAACAATGAATTGATGATTGGGACATGTAGATAGATTATTCTTATATATCTTGATTGTGTCCTTGTAGAATCAGGCCAGGCAACCTATAAGCAATACTGACTGTTGTCTTAATTTTATTATTAAAATTAGAGCTTGAGTTCTACCAGTTATATTGTGAACTGCTGTTTCTATTGTCATGTTCTGTAATAATTTTTTGGGTTAGTGATATACTGCAGAATAAATCCCATTTTGAAAGCTGACTTAATTAGCGCGGCTCCATATTTCTGCAAGTACAACTAGGGGTTCTAATCATTAATATATCAAGATTGTTTTCTAAGGCTCAGTGTTTTAAAAACCAAACCAAACCGTTCGGTCCAACCAGTCCAACTGAGAACCGGTCAGGTTTTATTATTAAAATTGACTTTATATGACCCGATGAAAACCAGAAAAACCCATTGAACCGATCAAGTTTTGAACCGGTCCAATCCGATTTTTAGATTTTTTTTTTATTTTTTCATTTGAATTATATTTATATTTTATTATTTTATATTATTAAATTAAAAATTAATTATAATATTATCTAATCCGACCAAGTCAGTTCATTCCGTCGAACCGATTGACCCATGACCTAAATATTAAGCCGGTTTGTTGTCCGATCCAATTTCAAAACATTACTTTTCTTGGAGTTGTGTAACATTTTTCATATCTTATATGGCACGTGGCATGTTCAAAAAGATATGACAAGCGTGCCTTATGCTGAGAAATATATATGGAAATATATTTTGATCTGTGCCATAGCATGGGTAAAAAAATCTATCAATTGTCATATGAAGCCTTCAACATAAATTAAAAAAAATCTTTAATACTTTATTATTTTAACCAGTGGAATTTTAACATTGCAAAGGTGTCTTAATTTTTTAATTTTTATTCTAAAAATAACTTTAGCAACTTTTGTTATATTTGGCTCTTAGTATCCTTAATAAATTATGCAAAGCTTCTATAACAGAAGAGATTCAAATATTGATAGACTTAAAAAAAAAAAGGGAATAGAGATATTTCAAACTAATAAGTGATAGTAAATTCGAACATCTATATCTAAATCATAATTTTTTTTAATAAAGAAAGAAGAAAGATATATCTGAACCAAGAGACAAGATGAGATTTAATGCATTAAAAAATAATTACAAATTAGTTATTGATAGAAGTTTTAAAATTTAGTTTTAATTCAATTATTTCAAAACTTAGAAGTTTTGCAACTCTCATATTTCTACAAATGCATTATAACTAGTTAGCAGTTAAGATGACTAGCCATGAGATATGATCCTTTACAATGCATAAGTTTCATTACATCTTACACATGAAATTTATCCTTACTTCAATAGTATGCTTTAGCAACTTTTCAATGACTATTTTTATTTATTGATAAAAATATTTTATATATACCTTAGTTTCTTGATATTATTTGAACAATCTTTTTAATTTCATTACCCTCTATATTCATTAAACATTTGTTGCATTATATTTCCTCCGTGGTTTTTATTTCACAAAATTATCAAGCACTACATTTTTAATTTTCAAAACAAACATCATTGCTCCTCTCCCTTGAGATCATAACAAGATTCTCATATGTGACCAGAATGGCAGACAAGGTGAAAGACAACCTGGCAACGTGCTTATGGTGAAATGACTCGCAGAGTATTCTAAATTCAAGCTAATAATGGCTAGTGTAATGATTACGGCTTATTACATTATCCGTCAAGACTTAATCAAACATGCTAGTAGACTCTA
>UESW01003849.1:211036-318374 GCA_900491605.1 Calamus simplicifolius
AAAAGAAAACAATACATGAAAAAATGCCAAATATCAGCATACCAAATATCAAATATTTATGTACCCATCCAAATATGTAAGCCAAATATCAAATATTATAAAACATATCAAGAAAATCACATATCACACATCATGACAATATTAAATTAGTGCATGATTGCTCTGATACCAATTATTGGAATAAAAAAAATGATATATATGTATATATTTGCAGTAGAAACATGCGAATCACTTAGCATGCATAAAATTAATATCGTCATATCAAAAAAAAATTATCATATAATTTTTTTACACATAAAATATACCGAAGTATTGAGGTTTCGAAGGAGCCGACACACCCTACTATCGGATTCGGAGCTACAGGGAAAGAATCATATGGTAGAGTTTATGGGTCAAGGTACGTCACAAATATATCTACAAAATAAAAATCAAACCAAAGTCTTCCTCACATCTCTCAAGATTAGTATCAAATTATGAGAATGAGCTCATTTTTATTTTTCTCTATTTCTCACAAAGGGTTGGCGCACATACAAGGGTAAAAGGAAGAGAAAACTTTTCTTCAATTGTATCATGCTTTAAAAGTCCACCTTATGCCCTATTTATAGGCTTTAGATGAATCAAAAAAATTTTATTTTATTTATTTTATTTATTTATTTTAATTAATTTAATCTAGATAACCTTTATCTGTAACAATCAATTTTGACCGTATGCATATTTTGAGGACAATCCTCTACATGTATGTCAAGTCCTTGAGCATATCAAAGAAAAAGTTATTTTCTCATTTGCAACTATATAATAATATCTAAATTATTAAATATTATTTAATAATTCTAGATATTATTAATTTTAAATATATAAATTAGTTATAAATCAAATTTATTATATATTTTTAAAATTTTTAATAATCATATTATCAAAAATATCAAAAAATAAAAATTTTCTCTTCCCATTAATTCAAAATAAGCGTCATTTATTAGAGCAAAAAATATCTTGTATGATCACACAATAATGTTTATATGCCACCGTTCATATCATCTTATTATATGAATAAAGTGTCTAAACATATTTTTATTTTATCCAATAACTAATTTATTATACCAAAATAGATGTGAGAAAAATAATCAGTCAAATTAATTATTTACCATCATAATAAACACTTTATTATAAAATTTTAATAAATATTTATTTAATAAAAATAAAAATAATTACATTAATTATTCAATCCAAGAGTATTCATGCGATTAACCTAAGATGTGTGGGAACCATATATCCATAATTTAAGCTCCAACAAACTTAAATAAACTCAATTAAAATTTTAATTATTTATTTAGTTTATTAATCTTGAAGTTATTCCACTAACAAATCGAGACTGTACTTTTAAAAATTACTAATTAATTTTTACTCAAAAACGTAAGTCATCCACTAATATAATCATTACATGTAATTCAATCCTCCATGATTAGTTCATAATTAGAGTTAGGTGAAATAACAGTTTTATCGCTCTAATTATCTCTTGTTCTTTAAGTACCATTGATTTACTAGTTAAATAGTTAATTTATTATCGAATCATAAAAGCGCATAATTGTTTAGCTTCTTAATCATACTTAAGGAAACTAATTTTAAGCTTCTTTTCAAAAGTCATAAATTTTATATATTTAAATCACATTCTCAGTCTAATGTGTTATTTAACCTCCAAAATGTAAGTATTGGATCCAACATCAAATGGGCTTGAATGAACAAATCAAAAGATCCAGTAATACAATTAAGGTGTCTATAATTAAGTCAGGATGAAGGTCGATGTACATATGATTATCTTGTCTATACATAATAATTTGGATAAGATTGTCATATTCATAATGTTCATGGACTGTATTAGTAATTAGCGATAGAAGATCCAAACTTTGATCAATTAGGATATATTTAAATATATTAGCCATAATTTTAATTCCCTTGTATACATTATGCTAAAATTATAGCCTCATAATATATTTTAAATTTTTATAAACATTCATCTTTTATATAAAAAAATAAAAATAAAAAATACTCTTTTTTATTAATTTAAAAATTAAAAATATAAATACATATGATTTCAAGGGCACTATTCTTGACAATAGATAACTCCTCAAGTCCCAAGCACCAACCCCTTTGAAATCCATAACTAATGGTCCACATTTATAGTATTTTCGTGACCTTACTCAAATGTTAATGATGTAAGGAAGCCATCAAAGTGTCCATCATGGACTAGTGGTTGCATGGGGTGCAGAATGCGTCGTGCCGGGGATGGAAGGGAATTCAGGGATGGTGGCCTTCGGAGGTAATTCGACCTTCGGGAAGGGAGATATTGGAGGCAGTTCTACCTTTGGGATGCTTGGGACGGAAGGCTTTGGAGGCAGCTCCACGTTTGGGATTTCCGGCAAAGGAGGCAGCTTCACCTTTGGCACGGTCGGCATCTCCGGCTTCGGCGGCAACTCAGGCTTGGGCAGAGTTGGAAAGAAGGGCAGTGGTGGGAGTTTCAGCTTAGGGAGTGTTGGGATGGTCGACTCCACCTCCGGAGTTTCCAATAGATGGCGAGCAGCTTGGCAGTTGCCAAGGAAGAGGAGTGCAATGAGGAGGGACAAGGAGAAGAGGACAGTGTTTGAAGCCATGGTTATTTGGCAACTCCAAGGTCTTGGTAAGCTGCTGAAAGAGAGGAGTTAAGGGCTCAAGTTTGTTGCGATGAGGAGAAGAGACTATGATGGTTTAGTATTTATAGTGGATGGAGTTCGTAGGTGTTGGCATGACTAGGCAAGTGGTTCCGCGGTTAGCTTCCTTGTGGCCTTCCGGTTTCCTTGGTTGGGAAATTTTGGAGTGGCTGCTTGTTTCTGTTGGTGCTGGTTCACCTTACCGTGGAGAACCGTAGAATGGATAACTGAGCGAAGACGTAATTACCACAAAAAAAAGGGGTTTTCGATGTTAGCATTGATACAAAGATCTGGACCTCTAGACTCTAGAGTCTCATGCCAGCTAGGCCTTGCAGTCCTCGTTTCAACCGCAGCTATTGAGACGAAGGTTTCTCCAGCTGACATTGCCTATGGAGAAGCTGGTAATCCTTTTCATATGCTTATAAAATTCAGTTGTAACATCGTATGCAGTGAACATCACGAGTTAAAAAGGGATTAGTATTTGTACAATAACAATAACAATAAAGTTTAATTTTATATTAAAGTTAGTTGCATCTATGTTTCTTTATTTTGCCAAAGTAAGAATTTTGGCCGCATGTTTATTGATTCTTTACTTGATCTTAAAACTGGGACATCCCGGACTTTTGAGCTAGCTCACTTTATTATATTAAGACGTAATTTAATTAAATTAAGTTAAAATTATAAAAAATAATATTAAAATTTTTATTCATAGTGTTTAATATTGAGTTAGCTTTTTAACATATATGGAATCACTCAAATTAGAGATCAACTGAGAAAGATAAAGAAATTTTATGAATCTATATCATTGCTGATGAATTTTTAATAGGTTATGAAAATACCATTGATGGTGATCGAATGATTTTAATTTTTTTATCCAAATTTTTATATTTTAAAATTATGTTAGATAAGTTAAAAGTTAGTTTTGAGTTAAGAATTTATTTTTAAATATTTTATGAATATTTATCTCTTTAGTTTTTTTAAAGGAATTAAAATCCCATAAAAATTGAAAAGTTTATTAGTTTTAGAAGATTAATATCTTATGAATTATGAATAGTAGGAAACCTATTTGCTTTAAAAGTATCTCTATAAAATGGATATAATAGAGGGCTTTTGATATCAAATCCATGTTTAAAAGGATGAAAAATATGAATATTTAAGGATCAAAAAGGTTGATGGAGCTTTAAAGCGTTAAATTAGTTTCTACCAATTTTATTTGAAGTAAATAAGTAATCTAATTATAAGTTAGAGTATTTTATAAATTATTAATGATTACTAAAAGAATTTCAAACTTTAGTAAGTAACCTGACTATAAATTAGGATTTTTATAATGTTGCATCATTGCCAAAAATTTATTTTATAATTTATGAATGATTATTTGAATTGAAATAATTATCAAACTTTCATATAATCAATTTGTTGACCCAATTATTGATTTGGATGAATAACAAAAGCCACATGAGTATATTTCTTATATTACTAATAATTTTGAGTAATGTTTTAGGAATTTAAAATGTTTAATTATTCAAAATCCAAGAAAAAATGAGTTTGAATCCATGTCTAGTGTCAAGTGTCAAGTTTCAGAGATTAGAGCCAACGCTAGAAGTATTAGAGCCGACTCCGAAGCATATCCAAATAGTTTGGCACTTTCGGTATGGATTAGAGTCGACTCCTAGAAATTAGAGCTGACTCTGTTCAAAAGAAAGAGAACTCATTTTTGTATCAAATTAGAGCTGACTCCTACAGGGAATTAGAGCCGACTCTAATGGTTATATAGAGACTATATTTTTCAAGACTTCATTAGAGCCGGCTTCCGCATTCATTAGAGCCGACGCTCGCACGTGAAGTGCCGACCCCACAAAAAGCCAGAGTCACTCTGCGGCGGGCAAAAGTTGTTGTTTTGAACATCCCAGTTAGAACTGACACTGGAAGATTAGAGCCGACTCTAATCTATTAGAGTCAGATTTTAGAAATGACACTAGAGCTTGTCTTTTCTTCAATAAACCTCAACGGCTCTTTTTTCTTTCATGTTAAACTCATACGCAAGTACTTTTAATAGCTAGTTATAATCTAAAATTGGATTTAGAAGAGATTATTAAAGAGGAACCATTCGACCATTTTGAAATGACGAAAAGGAGAAAAATAGAATTGAAATTCAAAAAGGATAGAGTTCAAGTTTGAATCTTTTTGTTTAAAATTGAGTTTAGAGAAATCCAAAGCATTCAAAAGTGAACTTTGAAGGATTTCTATCAAATCAAAAGAAAAAGCAAAGAGCCCTAGTTCTTCAAAAGCCTTTACATCAATGAATCTTCCAAAGCTTCAAGCCCAACTTAAGGAAGATCATTTCAGAGGAAAAAAAAAAAAGAAGAAAACCCAACTTCAGAAATCTTCTAAATCAGGCTCTTCTATTTTTATCTTGATTATATTGTCTTATTTGCTCATTTAAGGAGCTTTATATCTATTGTAACCTTACTCTTATTACATTTAGTTACTGATTCAATCAAGTGATTGAATCAGGGGGGCAGATTAGCCTTGTTCAAGCTAGAAAGCTTGGAATAGGTTTTGTGCTAGTGAGCCTATGAAAACCGGCTAGGTTCACTGTGATCCCATTGTTAAAACAACAAGTTTGAGTTGCGAGCTCATAAAATAACTCTTTATAATCAGGGTGATTATAGTGTGGGCCCAAGAGTTCCTTGGGAGTGGATGTAGGTCTAGATAACACCGAACCACTATAAACCTCTTGTGTTTGTCGTGCTTGTCTTTCTTTATCTCTACTTCATCTGTATTTTTTGCTTTGCATTCTTATCATCACACTCATAGCATATATCCTTGTGCACTATCACTTTGTGAAATTATTTTTAAGAGCCAAAAATTTTTAAGAACCCAATTCATTCCCTGCTTGGGTTGCCATCTGGCCAACAATTAGTATCAGAGCTTGTGCTAATCCTTTCTTGATATAACAATCAAGAGCTAAAGATCCAAATGGCAACTCAAGCTGGTTTTTTCTGAGGGACAATCCATAAATCATCCACCGTTGTTTAATGGAACTAACTATTCATATTGAAAAGCTAGAATGAGATATTCATTCAAGCTTTAGATTATGATTTATGGAGTGTCATTATCAATGGTCCTAGCACTCCCACAGACTTAGTAGATGGATCCATTATTTCTAAGCTTGAAAGGGATTGGAATGGGAATGATCGAAAAATGGCCCAGCTCAATTCCAAGGCCATGAATGTCCTATACTGCTTCTTGAATGCAAATAAATTCAATAGAATATCTACTTGCATCTCAGCCAAGGAAATATGGGATCGATTGGAGGTTACCCGTGAAGGTACCAATCAGGTTAAAGAGTTCAAGATTAACATTCTTGTGCATAAATATGAACTCTTTAACATGGATCAGATGAGTCCATCACTTGCATGTACACTAAATTTACTGATATAGTGAATGGATTAAAAAGTCATGGAAAGACCTATACTAACTCTGTACTTGTTCAAAAAATTCTTAGGTCCCTTTCAAGAGCATGGAAAGCTAGAGTAACAGTAATCCAAGAAACCAAAGATCTTAATAATTTACCTTTGAAGGAGCTCCTTGGATCACTCATGACCCATGAACTCACAATGAAGCAATATCAAGAAGAAGATGTGAATAGAAGAGGACTATTGTACTTAAAGCTGCTAAAAAAAATGAGCAGTAGTGAAGAAGATGAAGACGACAATGACAATACTCTTGTTGCAAAAAAGTTCAAGAAATTTATGCAAAAAAGGAGGCCATTTCATAAAAGAAAACTTGATGTCAAAATGGAAGGAGATAAGAAAAAGGATAAAGAGAAGGAAAAGGATTCCATGATATGATATGAATGCAAGAAGCTCGGACATTACAAATCTGAATATCCTCAGCTTAAAAAGGGATATAAAAAGAAAAAGAAAGCATATGTTGCAATATGGAGTGCTAGTGATGAATTTTCATCCAAACATGAACAATAAGAAGTTGCCAACATGTCTTATGGCCAATGAAGAAGAGGTAAGTTTTTAAAGTCCTAATTATGATTTTACATTTGATGAACTTTATGATGCTTTTAATGAATTGTTAAATGATTTCAAAGTTTTGAGAACAAAGAACAAGGTTTTGAAAATGAAAATCAAAATCTTCTTAAAAGAAAGATAAATTTGCCATTGAATTTGAAAAGATAAACTCTAAAACACAATATTTGGAAAAGAAAAAGATATTATTTATGCTAAAAATTAGAATTTAAAAAATAAAGTTAAAAAGTACAAAAATATTTTTGATAAATTTACTTATAGCTCGGAAATACTTAATTTGCTCTTAAATAATCAAAGAGCTATTTTTGAAAAGGCTGATTTAGGTTACAAACCACATAAGAAACAAAACTTGTTAACAATTTCTTTGTTAAGAAATCAGTTGAAAATAATATTTTCTATTTTTGTTTGGTAAGAAAGGGCATAAATCCTATGTTTGCAATCATAAAATATTTCATGCTAATTATAAAGGTAAAATGATTTGGGTTCCAAAAGGAACTATATTTGCTGCTACTAACCATGAAGGACCCAAAATGGCTTGGGTACCTAAACATAAGATGTGATTGCTTTACAGGTGTGTCTTGCAACCAAAGGATTAAAAAAATGGTATCTTGACAGCGGCTGCTCAAAACACATATGGGTGACAAAGATTAATTCATCACCCTTGAAGCCAAAACAGATGCAGTGGCGACCTTTGAAGATAATGGTCAAGGTCACATCATGGTATTGGTAAAATTTAGATCACTTCATTCACTTTTATTGAAAATATTTTATATGTTGATGGTTTAAAACATAATTTGATTAGCATTAGCCAACTATGCATAAATGTTTCAAAGTATCCTTTGGAGCACCTATCTGCATGATATCTAATCCCATTGACAATAGCATTATCTTTGTTAGAAATATAAATGGCAATGTATATGTAATTGATTTGGATAATTTATCTACAACCATTGCCTAATTATTGATAATGTAAGATAAATGAGATTGGATGGCTATGGCATCGTAGATTAGGTCATGCAAGCACACACTTGATTTCAAAATTACTTCGATTGAATTTGGTTAAAGGTTTTACAAAATTAGATTTTGAAAATAATAAAGTTTGTGATGCTTGTCATTTTGAAAAACAAACTAGGAATTCTTTCAAATCCAAAAATATTGTTTCAACTTCTAGGCCATTCGAGCTACTACACATGGACTTTTTTAGACCTACTAAAACCACTAGTCTAGAAGAAAAGAAATATGGTCTTGTGATAGTAGATGATTACTCTAGATTTACTTGGGTACTATTTTTAGCTTACAAAGATGAGACTTTCGCAGTATTTTTAAAATTCTTCAAGAAAGTTATAAATGAGAAAAATGCTACCATAGTGTCTCTTAGAAGTAATCATGGGACTGAATTTGAAAATTATTTATTAAAAAATTTTTGTATTGAAAATAATATCCATCATAATTTTTTAGCACCTAGGACACCTTAATAAAATGGGATGATAGAAAGAAAAAATAGGACTCTAGAAGACATGGCCCATACCATGCTATATGAAAGCCAACTCCCAAAATATTTCTGGGTGAAGCTATAAACACAGCATGTTACATCCTAAATAGAGCCTTGATTAGACCCATTTTTAAGAAAACTCCCTATGAACCATCGCATGATAGGAAACCAAATATTAGCTATTTTCATGCATTTGATTGTAGATATTTCATTCATAATAATGGGAAGGATAATATAGGAAAGTTTGATGCTGATAAGCATAAATCCAATCATTTAATTCATATACTTTCATAACCACATTTGCTAGTTTTTAATTTATTTTGAGTTAAATTTATTTATTTTTATTACCGAACATGCCTGTCAACAAGCCCTTAAACTTTCATGTCAGCGTGCACATTAAAGAATGTCAAGAAGATTGATGGGCCAAGCGCTTACTGGTCTTGGACCCTTGTTCTCACATTGTTTCATTCATGCCTAGAAATTGTTACAAGGGTTTCTTTGGTTTGATGCTGATGCAATTACCATTTATAAATTTTATATTTTAATTCTTTTATTTTTGTTATATCGGTGCCAGGTTTTTGTTGAATTTCAGGGTGGCTTGATTCCAGGGTGGCTTGACTCCACGACTTCTGTGGCGCATGGACGAGCATGAAGACTCGTTGATGCAGTGGCAAGGGACTTCACGCATTGATGAAGGTGCAACGGAATCCACGCGGTGAAGGGACTTCACGCGTTTTCAACTTGGGTTGCCAAGTTGGCATAACGTCGTATTTCATCCTTATTCATCTATGGATGGTTTTCATTGGGCCCATCTCGTCCATCCAACGGCCATCCAATAGTCAAAGAAAGAGCGCATTTGGAGGGATTCTAAAGCAATGATTGCCAGCGGATTTGATATAGAATAGGTAGCGATTTTTAACTATAAAAAGAAGGCAACGGTTTACATGAAAATATAGAAAAGGCTTTAAGAGTTTTTCGACGGAAGGGGATCTGAAGAACAGAGGTGAGAACTACATGTTCATCAATTGCTTCCAATGAAAAACATAAGTTTTATTAGTTTTCGTTTCAATTTTATTATGAGCTAAATTTTCTTGTCTAGAGCATTGATGTAATCTAGCAAGAAATATACAATTTATTTTATTAGTTATTTTTATTTTTAATATTTTTATGATTGAGTGTTTAATTCTTATTATTATTGTTTGATCAATTGAATTACAATAAGATCGAGAGGTGATTTGTTATTTTATATCTAGAATTAAACATCATTAGTTGAGCGAAAGTAGAGATGCTTTACCATAATTAATGTGATTTTTAGAAAATTTAAAGTACATAATAAGTCTCAAATTAATTAAATTCACATAGAGATATGGAGTTGTTAGTTGAAGATATTTTTTATATCGTTCGAAAGAAGATACTGAATAATTAAGAAATTTTTAATCATCAACATGTAATTATTGAAATTTAATAATTAAGAAAAATAAATTGTGTGAAATTTGTTAGATGAAATCAATCGCTCTATCCATTCTTATCATATTTTTACACGTTTAGATTTTTATGCTCTATTAATTTTTAGATTAAGTAGTTTTATTTAATTTAATAATAGAACATTTCATTTATATTTTTTCTAGATAGTAATTAATTTAGTAAATTTTGGTATTCAATAATATAATTAATTTTTATGGGTTTGACATTCATTTTCTATAAACACTTTGCTACTTGTTACGATTCTATGCACTTGCAGATTATTTTACATGAATAGATGCTAAGTCAGATAAAGGTATTTCTTAGGTTATTCTATATCTAGCAAGGCACATAGAGTATTTAATAAGAAGTATTTGATTGTAGAAGAGTCAATTCATGTAGTGTTTGATGAGTCTTTAGCATCACATTCGGAAAATAAAGATGATGAGGAAGATGCTAATATCCTTGAAAGATATTTTAAAAAATTGAATGTTGATGTATCTTCAGATCATGAACCTAAAGCAAAAGATGATGACTCACTTAAGGATGGTGATATTGATACTATTCGTAATGATACAGATCTACCTAGAGATTGAACATATGCCTATGGTCATCCAAAGGACCCAATCATAGAAGATCCATCTCAAGGTGAAAGAACTAGATCATCCATGAGAAATATCAACAATCATTTTGCATTTGTGTCTCATATAGAGCCCAAAACAATTAAGGAAGCTGAAAAGGATAATTATTGGATGTTAGCTACGGAGAAAGAATCCCATGGTAGAGTTTACGAGCCAAGTACATCAAAAAATTACCTATAAAATAAAAACTAAACCAGAGTCTTCCTCATCTCTCTCATGATTGGTATCAAATTATGAAAGTGGGCTCACTTTTATTTTTCTCTATTTCTCACAAAGGGTTGACGCACATATAGGGGTAAAAGGAAGAAATAAACTTTTCTTTTGTTGTGTCATGCTGTTTGAGAGTCCATCTTATGCCCTATTTATAGGCTCCAAATGAATTAAAAAAATATTTAATTTATTTCTTTATTTATTTTTGAATTAATTTAATCTATATAGCATTTATTGTAACAACCAATTTTGATCGCATGCATATTTTGAGAACAATCCTCTACACATGTACGTCAACTCCTTAAGCATATCAAGGAAAAAGTTATTTTCTCATTTGTAACTAATTTATAAATAATATCTAAATTAAATATACTAATATCTAAATTATTAAATCTTATTTAATAATTCTAAATATTATTAATTTCAAATATCTAATATTAGTTATAAATAAATTAAATTTATTATTTTTAATAATCACATTATTAAAAATTAAAATTTCTCTCTCTTCATTAATTCAAAATATGTGCCATTTATAAGAGAGAAAAATCTCTTGTATGATGTCCCACAATAATGTTTATGTGCTACCATTCATATCATCTTATTATATAAACAATATATCTAAACATATTTTTATTTTGTCCAATAACTAATTTATTGTACCAAAATAAATATATAAAAAAGTAATCAATCATATTAATTATTTATCTTCATAATATATAATTTATTATAAAGTTTCAATAAATATTTTATTTTAAAAATAAATAATTAATCATATTAATTATTTAATTATGGACATATTTAAATATATTAGCCATAATTTTAATCCTCTTGTATACATTAGACTAAAATTGCTACCTTATAATATATTTTAGATTTTTATAAATATTTATCTTTTATATAAAAATAAGATTGAAGAAAAATACTTCTTTTATTAATTCAGAAAATCAAAAGTATAAATACATTTCATTTCAAGGGCACTATTCCTAACAATCTTCAACTTGCCCTAAAGCAGATGTGACATGTCTTTCAATCCCATTCCTACAAGATGTCTGTTAAACGTCTTCTCAGGTAATGTCTTTATGAATGGATCAGCCAGATTTTGTTTCGATGCTATCTTCATAACATTGACATTGCCTCGATGCACGATCTCTCTGATGAAATGATATTTTCTATCGATATGCTTGCCCCTTTTATGGCTTTTGGGTTCTCTTGAATTAGCCACGTTACCACTATTAACACAGAATAATGTTAATGGCGTATCCATTCATGGAACAACTTCCAAGTAAGTATGGAACTTTTTAAGCCAAATTGATTCTTTAGCTGCTTCAAAGCAGCTATGTACTCAGCTTCTATGGTAGAGTCAGTAATGCTAGATTGTTTAACACTTCTTCAGACAACTGCTGCACCACCAATTGTGAACACTAATCTAGACATCGACTTTCGAGTATCTTTATTTGATTGAAAAACAAAATCAATGTATCCAAAAGGATTCAGGTCTACACCTGAATACACAAGCATATAATTTTTTGTTCTTCGAAGATACTTGAGAATGTGCTTTATTGCCACCCAGTGCTCTATCCTGGGGTTTGACTGGAATCGACTGACAACTCCTACTATATAATAGATGTCTAGTCTAGTGCATAGCATAGCATACATCAGACTTCCAAATGCTGATGCATATAGAATCCATCTCATGTCCTCTTCTTCTTGTGGTATCTTAGGACACTTTCTTCTTGTGGTATCTTAGGACACTGTTCTTTAGAGAGAACAATTTCATATCGGATCGAAAGAAGACCCTTCTTGGAATTTTGCATCAAAAAATGAGCCAGCACCTTATTGATATAAGATGCCTGAGACAGTACTAAGAGTTTGTTCTTCCTATCCCGAATGATCTGAATACCAATAACATAACTCACCTCTCCCAAATCTTTTATTTGAAATTGTTCGGTCAACCATATCTTTATGTTATATAATATTTTTACATAATTTTCAATCAGTAAGATATCATCTACGTAAAGCACTAAAAAAACCATACTTTTTTCCATTAATGAGCTTGTATACACAAGGTTCATCAACATTCTACTTAAAGCCATAGGTTTTGATAGTTTTATCAAACCTAATGTTCCAAGACCTGAAGGCTTATTTGAGTCTATAAATGGACCTATTAAGTTTACAGACTTTCTGCTCCTGATCTTTAACAATGAACCCCTTTGATTGTTCCATATATATAGACTGCTCCAGATAGCCATTCAGAAAGGTTGTCTTGACGTCCATCTACCATATTTCATAATCAAAATAAGCAGCTATGGATAAAAGAATGCGGATGAATTTTAGCATGGCAACTAGGGAGAAAGTCTTATCATAGTCAACTCCTTCCTTTTCGGTATAACCCTTTGCCACAAGTCTACCATTGAAGGTCTCTACCTTTCCATCAGCTCCTCTTTTCTTCTTGAAGATCCACTTACATCCAATGGGCCTGACATCTTTAGGTGGATCTATAAGTTTTCAGACAGAATTAAAGTACATAGACTCCATTTCCTGATTCATGGATTCCAACCATTTGTTCTTATAACTAGGATCATCCATCACATGCTGGTATGATGATGGATCATCATCATTGGCATCAACTACCACAATATTTTCTTTATTATCCTATCCATACCGGGCTGGGTTTTTGATAACCCTTCCACTACGTCTAGGTACCATAATATCATGACTAAGAGCTGTGGTTTCTTCTTCCCTAATCTCAATAACTTTTTTTGATTGTGGAATGATTTGATATTTGAGAAACTCTTCGAGTACCACTTTACTTTGAGGTTTGAATTTATGCATATACTTATTTTCAAAAAATGTAGCATTTATCGATACAAACACCTTCTTTTCCTGTAGACTATAGAATAAACCTCCTCTAGTGCCCTTTGGGTAGCTAATGAATAGACACATTTTTGTTCGTGATTCTAGCTTTCCTAATTTGCTCTTAAGAACATGAGCTAGACACCCCCATATATGAAAATTATGCAAACTCGGTTTACGCCCGTTCCACATCTCTAAGGGTGTCTTGGATATAGATTTAGATGGTACGATATTCAAAATGTGCATTGTCATATATAAGGCATATCCCCAAAATGATATCGATAGTGAGGAATAACTAATCATTGATCTGATCATATCTAATAATGTTTGGTTCCTTTTTTCTACAATACCATTTTACTGCAAAATTTTTAGAGCTGTGAGCTGTGAAACAATTCCATGCTCAATAAGGTAATCCTCGATTTCTATATCAAGGTATTCTCCACCTTGATCTGATCGTAGTGTTTTCAATGATTTACCTAATTGTTTTTCAACTTCTGCTCGGAATTCTCAAAACTTTTCAAAAGTCTCAGACTTTCTTTGCATTAGGTAAATGAAATCATATCTTGAGTAATCGTCAATGAAAGTGATAAAGTATTTATAACCACCTCTAGTTTGTACGTTGAATGGTCCA
Source organism: Calamus simplicifolius (assembly GCA_900491605.1). Classification (NCBI taxonomy): domain Eukaryota; kingdom Viridiplantae; phylum Streptophyta; class Magnoliopsida; order Arecales; family Arecaceae; genus Calamus; species Calamus simplicifolius. The sequence goes on from UESW01003849.1 coordinate 225,049, forward strand.
TACATATCCAAATGTACTAGCTCTAGTGGTTCATTAGCCCCTTGGCCCTTTACAGAAAAAGCCTTTTGGTCATTTTACTTCTAAATAGGACTCAGAGACAGGAAAAGTGCCAACAGTTAGCTCTCTAAGAGGATCATCCTTTACAAGTCTGTTTATCCTATATAGGTTAATATAACCAACCCTAAGGTGCTAGAGATATGTTTCATTATCACTGTTCATTACCTTTTGTCTTTTGTTAGACCTAAGATTAGCTACGTTAAACAGTTGAACATTGTAAGAAATATTTTCATAAGGTAATAAAACATACAACTTGTCGACTAAACATTCATGACAAATTCCAAGACTATTTCTTGAAACTGAAATAATATTTTCATTAAATGAAATTCTATAACATTGTTCATAAAGTTTAGAAATTAAAAGCTAGAAAAGTTTAGAATGAAATAAACATTATTCAGAATAAGAAATTTCTCTCCAAATGAAAGATGGGCTGTTCCAACTACCTTGGCTGATACCGTAGCCTCGTTGCTGACTCTTACGGTCAGCTTACCATTAGAAAGCTTCCTTGAAGAACTAAGAAGCTGCATAGAAGAACAAACATAATTTGTTGTGCCTGAGTCAATTAGACAGGAGGACATAACAACTTCTACTCACTACAAGAAATTCATGAAATAGTGATGCAACTTAGCAACACAAATATTCATCGCAAAATAACAATAGAATTGCAACGCAATTGTGACCCATGAAATCTGCGAAGCAATTTAGCAACACATTAAATCAGTCGCTAAAAAGAGATGGATTTAGCGACTCCAAAAATTTCATCGCTAAATAGGGACACATTTAGCGATGCATTTTAATGCGTCGCTGTTTAGCGATGCATTTTAATGCATCCCTATTTAGCGACGCATTTTAATGTGTCGCTAAATAGGGTTTTAGGGTTTAAGGGTTCAGGAATTCAGGGTTTAAGGGTTCAGGGATTCACGGTTCAGGAATTAAGGGTTTCAGGGGTTTAGGGGTTTAGGGTTTAGGGTTTTAGGATTTTATGGTTTTAGGGTTTTAGGGTTCTAGGGGTTTTAGGGGTTTTAGGGTTTTAGGGTTTAAGAGGTTTTAGGGTTTTAGGGTTTAGGGTTTAATTAGGGGTTTAGGGTTTTAGAGTTTAGGGTTTTAGGATTAGGGTTTTAGGTTTTAGGGTTTTGGGTTTTACGGGTTATCGCTGGTTTAGGGTTTTTAGGATTTAGGCTGCATTCTCGGCACAAAGGCGTGGATCGGACTGAAGACAGTCGGTCCTGGGTAGGACCTTGTAGTCAGCCACTCGGGCACACTGTGGTGCTGCCGGTGCACAACGTTCCGTGGGATGGACTGGTCGGCCAGCCCAATGTCCAACTACGAGTTTTTTAACTGCAACAACTTAAATATATGCTATTGGAGCTAGAATTACCTCGGCTGCTGGCACCAGACTTGTCCTGTAATGGATCCTTGTTAAGGGATTTAGATTGTACTCAATCCAATTACCAGACTCGAAGAGCCGACCGGTATTGTTATTTATTGTCACTACCTTCCCGTGTCAGGATTGGGCAATTTGCGTGCCTGCTGCCTTACTTAGATGTGGTAGCCGTTTCTCAGGCTCCCTCTCCTGAATCAAACCCTAATTCTCCATCACCCATCACCACCATGGTAGGCCCCTACCTGTCTCCGGATTTCGAAGGAAGATGGGAGCGGCACAAGGCCAAGCCCGACCCCCTGATCGGCTACTAGGGAGGTAACTCGCGACAAGAGATTGAAGCACCGCCGAGGGCGGAGGAGGGGAGAAAGGGGCAGCAGTGCCGCCATGGGAGGTTTCCGAAGGAAGCGGACATGTAACATCGTGGCCACCCACATCACCGCGGGGCTCCAACGAAACGAGCGACATAGATTATAATATATCAATATATAAAATTATCACTATATAATATTAAATATTATACACTATAATAATTAATAAATAAAATTAATATTATAAAATATGATATTTAGCGATGCATAATTGCATGCTAAATAGCGATGCATCCTTATGCGTCGCTAAATAATGACGCATTTAGCGATGCATACTGTATGCGTCTCTATTTAGCGACGCAATTATGCGTTGCTATTTAGCGACGCAATTATGCGTTGCTAAATTCCTGCCATACTTGGCTTTACGTGCCAAATTAGCGATGCAACTTTGTATCGCTAAATAGTAAATGGGTTGTTAATTAGCGACACATCGAGTTTGCGTCACTAATTAGAAATGGATTAGCGACGCATTAATGCATCGCTAATCCTAATTTATAAAAGGCCCCCCCAAGCCCTAACCTGCCCCCTTCCTCCCTGCTTCTTCCCCACACCCGGTGGCACCTCTCTCTCTCCCTCTTTCTCCCTCCCTCTTTTCCACCTCCGATGGCACTCCTGCGGACCTTCGGCACCCCGATCTCCTCGCCGGTGCCTCCGAGTTTCAGGTAAAACCCCCCCTTCTCCCCCCCCCTACCCCTCTCACCGGCCACGGCCACGGCCGTGGGCAAAAAAAAAATTTAAAATACACCCCCAGCCCCCCCTCCCCTCCCCTTCTCGCCAGCCACGGCCGTGGCCGTGGCCGCCCTTGCCGGCCGTGGCCTGGCGGCTAGCAGTGGCCAAGCCACGACCATAAAAAAATTTAAAAAATCCCCCCACCCACAGCCCCCTCCCCCTCCCCCTTCCCCACTCACCGGCCATGGCCTGGCCACAGTCCGTGGCCAGGCCATGGCCAAAATTTAAAAAACCATCCCCCGCCCAGCCCCCTCCCCTATCGCTGGCCATGGCCAAAAAAAAATTTAAAACACCCCCAGCTCCCCCCTCCCCCTGTCGCCGGCCACTGCCACGACCGTGGCCTGGCCATAGTCCGTGGCCTGACCACGGCCAAAAAAAAAATTTAAAACACCACCCAGCCCCCCTCCCCCTGTTGCCGGCCACGGTCGCAGCAGTGGCTGCCCTCGCCGGCCAAGGCCATGGCCTGGCCAGGCCACGGCCAAAAAAAAAAAAAAAAACACTCCCCCCCCCCCCCCCCCCCCCCTCCCCCTCCCCCTCTCGTTGGCCACAGGCTGCGGCTGTGGCCGGCCATAAAAAAATTAAAACCCCCTCCGCCTCCCCCTACCCCTCTCTCTAGCCGGCCGGCGGCCGTGGCCAGGCCATGAGCATAAAAAAATTGAACCCCCCCCCCCCCCCCCCCCCCCCCCCGCCTCCCCCTACCCCTCTCTTTGGTCGGCTGCGGGGTGGCCACGACCGCGGCCATGGCCCAAAAAAAAATGTAATAATTATAATATAATTATTACATTATAATTATATTATGTAATAATATTAATAATATCATATTATAATATATATTAAAATATATTAGTTTATAATATTATAATATATTATAATAAATTATGGTATTCTAATAAATAATGATTGCAATATAACATCATTGTAATATTTGCTAATTAGTAATTTTGATAGTAAATTAATTAAATAAATTGCTAAATGATTAATTAGTGCTTTTGTAGTAAATTAATTAAGCCATAATTAATTAGTAATTTTTATATAATTATTGTTGAATTTCTCAGCATGTTATGGTAGTTTAATGGTGAACTTCTTACATATATTTGTTGCATCTTATTTTTGTTATGAAATGGTTTTGACTTTGACTTTGATTTAAGTTACAATAACATGATATATTGGGATATGTTATTTTGGTAATGAGATTATGTATGGCTTTAATAGATGTATGATGTGAGCATATTGAGGTATTACACTTAAGGGTTCCGTGGCTTATCATATATGCCACGGTTGATGTGTTATAAAAATTTTTGGTCCAGCCTGTCCAATATTAAAACCATAGTATTATTAGATAATACTATGCATAAATATTGGATTAAGGTTATTTTTTGGATATAACAATCTTACGAAGTTAGTGACTATAGACCACTATCAAAATATGTATAATAGTCAAGAAAACTTTTTCACAAGCATAAGTTCGATTGTTTTTGGAATTGCATATTATTTCTCGCAGCACTATAACCTTTAGACCCGTTTGAGAATTTGCAAGATATAAAGTGAAGATGGAAGTAATTTAGGACACTTGCATACTTATGAAGTCTCATGAACTCCACGTGGCACGGCCTTGCAGGGTAGGGACCTTAGCAGGGCCTAGCCTAATAATTTGGTTGCAATCATTAAAAATAAAATTTATTTATCGTTATAAATTATTTAAGTAGTTATTATTTTCCTTAGATGTGTAAAAGAAATAATTTAGTTATATATTTATTAATACTAATATAGTTTTATGTTGTGGTTTTCTTTAATGGTTTACCAAAAAAATGTATAAGTTGGTCAAAAATGAGCGGGGCTCGCTCGTGGATGTATGTAAGGATAAAAGATGGCTTGCTTAATCTAGATTTTTTGAATGGATTAGAAAAATTTATTAAATTTGCATGTAGCCAACCTGAATGGATGGATGGGCCTAGGATTAGGTGCCCCTGCAACTTATACAGGTGTTAGAATAAAGCCTACGAGATATTGAAATTGTGAAGGTGCATTTGTGTAAAAAAGGGTTTGTTCCTGGGTACGATGTTTGGTACTGTCATGGTGAAATAGAGGAAATGGGTGCAGCTGTCACAAGCCAATAAGTTTCAATTCCCATTGATGAACCATGTGTGAATTTAAACAGATATGAAGAAATGGTGATGAATGCATCGGGTAATGAATTCAATTAGAATATATTTATGGAAGAACCAAATCCAGATGCACACAATTTTATGATATGTTGCATGCTGCAAATCAAGAATTGTATCCTGATTGTGAGAGTCATTCCCAATTGTCTATGGCTACTCGGTTGTTGAATATTAAGGCAGAACATCGATTATTAGAAAAGGTATTCAATGCTGTAGCTAGGTTAATGAAGGAATTTTGCCAAATGATAATGTTGTAGCAGACAGTTTTTACTCAATAAAGAAGTTGTTGCGTGGCCTTGGGCTCCCAGTTAATAAGATCGATTGTTGCTTGAATAATTGTATAATATATTGGGTGAATACTCAGACCTGAGATGTTGTAAGATTTGTGGACAATCGAGGTACACCAATGATGAAGGGGGAGCTAGTACAAGTAGGAGGAAAAGTGTGCCTTACAAGAGGATGCATTACTTCCCTCTTACTCTATGCCTGCAGAGATTATATAGATCTAAGATTATAGCTGCTGATATGAGATGGCATGCTGAACATGAATCTAAAGAAGATGAAATACGACATCCATTAGATTCAAAACCTTGGAAGTATTTCAATGAGAATCATCCTCATTTCACTGAAGATATAAGGAATGTGAGATAAGATCTTTGTACCAATAGCTTCCAACCATTTGGTCAAGCGGGTCAACAGTATTTATGTTGGCCCATGATACTGACTATATGTAACCTTTCTCCATGAAAGATACTGCAATGTTTTTGACAGTTTTGGTTCCAGGACCATCAAATCCAAAGAAAAAGATTGATGTCTTCTTGCAATCGTTGGTGGCCGAATTGAAAATATTGTGGGAAATAGGAGTCATAGCCTACGACATTTCTATGAAACAAAATTTTATCATGAGAGCTACTTTGATGTGGACAATCAATGACTTGCTGGCATATGCAATGTTGTCTGGTTGGAGCACTACTGGGCGTATGGCGTGCCCTTATTGCATGAATGATTCTGATGCATTCACATTACAGAAGAGTGGTAAGTAGTCATGGTTTGATAATCATAGAAAGTTCTTGCCTCCAAATCATCCTTATAGATGGAACTTGATCGTCTTCTGGAAGAACAAAGCAATCACAAAATTTGCCAAACCGGTTAGGTCTGGCATAGATATATTTGATACTATAGAGCATTTGGGGTTGAGGTATGCTTGGGAAGCAGATGCAGATAGAATAAATGGCCGTATATGTAAAGAACATAACTGGAAGAAGCAGAGTATTTTTTGGGATCTGCCGTATTGGAGCACAAATCTCATCCGGCACAACTTGGATGTTATGCATATTGAGAAAAATTTCTTTGATAACATATTTAATACGGTGCTAAACATCTCGAGAAAAATCAAAGACACTGCAAAGTCGAGAGAAGAACTTAATCAGTATTGCAGAAGAGCTGATTTGAGGATGAATGCTGACGGGACCTGTCCTAAAGCCTGTTACACTCTTAACAGAAATTCATGAGAAGTTTTATGTAACTGGGTTAGAGGGTTAAAATTTTTAGCTGGTTATGCTTCAAATATCAGTAGGTGTGTGGACATGCATAAGCTCAAGTTGTTTGGCATGAAGAGTCATGACTGCCATGTTTTCATACAACGATTATAGCCTATAGCTTTTCATGAGTTGCTTCACCATGTGTGAAAGGCATTAACGGAGCTCAGCTTGTTCTTCAAGGAGTTATCTGCTGCAGTCATTACTTCTGCATCCATGGCAAAGCTTGAGGAGAAAATTCTAATTATTTTATGCAAGCTGGAGCGAATATTTCTTCAAGTTTTTTTGACTCAATGGAGCATTTACCGGTTCACTTGCCATACGAAGCGAGTATAGTTGGTCTCGTGTAGTATCACTGAATGTATCATTTCGAAAGGTAAATATATTAAAAATCAGTAGTGCATGTTGACATTTCAAATATTATTTCATTGTAAGAAAGCTGATTTATTTTATTTCTTACCTTTACATATATGTACCTTAAGAAGTTAAAAAATAATGTGCGTAATAAGGCAAGGGTTGAAGGTTCTATATGCAATGCACACTTGGTTGAAGAAGTTTTAGCTTTTGCCTCTCATTACTTTGAGAGTCACATCCACACGAGGAGCCAAAATCTTGGTCGTAATGATGACGTATGTATGGATGAAGGAGAACCTAATGATGATAGAATATCAGTTTTTAAAGGTATCGATCATTCATTTGGGAGGCAGAAGTCAAGAGATTTGAGTGATGTGGAGTATAATGTAGCACATTATTATATCCTAATGAACTATAGAGAAGTCGATCCATACATTGAGTAAGTATATACTTCACTACTTTAAATTATAATATACCTCACTATTTAATTGCTAACATAAGTTTATCATCCCTTAATGTATTGTGATAGACAACAACAGATGAATCCCAACATCAGTCAAATTGCCATTGGGTAGAAGTTAGAAACGGAGTTTGCTTAATATTATCACTTAATCAATTGCAATAATGGCTTTTATTTTTTGAATTGGTTGTGAATAAGGTAAACGGTCCATGGTTCAAACCGACAATATTTTCATTAAATGTCTAGCGCAATGGCCATTGAAGACCGTAACAACCTCTACCGGCTATTTTGTTAATGAGTACAAATTTCAAATTGAATGACTAGCATCTTCAAGAGGCACGCAGAACTGGTGTGTGTGTGTTAAAGGAGAAAGTGTTAGCAAATATGCAGGATTATTACAGAAAGTTAGTAGAGGTGGTTGAAGTTGAATATCTCGGTTGGCCTATAAAATGAACCGTATTGTTTCGTTGCGATTGGTTTGATCCGACAGTTCCTATAGGTAAAAGGGTTCATAACGACTACAATCTAGTTAAAGTCAACCATCGCCGAAGATTGCAGAAATATGAACCATTCATCCTTGCATCCCAAGCTCAGCAAGTGTTTTACTGCGGATATCCAAGTTTACACAATGACAAGCGAGATTGGTGGACAGTTTCTAAAATCGTCCCACGTTCAGCAATCATAATAGACGAGAGTTCATCAAGTCAATCAACTGAGTACCATGCATTTCAAGAGGATAAGATGGAAATGCATGCAATTGAGGACGACACAAGGACTCCTGAAACATCAGTTAGAGATCCAAATGGTGATGTCCAAGAAATTGAGGATGCAAATGTTCGGTTTTCTCCCGATGATAATGACACTGAATCATAATCCGATACNCTAAAATCCTTCCACGTTCAACAATCATATTAGACGAGAGTTCATCAAGTCAATCACCTGAGTGCCCTGCATTTCAAGAGGATAAGATGGAAATGCATGCAATTGAGGACGATACAAGGGCTCCTGAAGCATCAGTTAGAGATCCAAACGGTGATGTCCAAGAAATTGAGGATGCAAATGTTCGATTTCCTTCGGATGATAATGACTGAATCACAATCTGATACGACATCGGATGTTGAACCAACATTTGACGAAACAAATGACATTGATTAAACATAGAGGTTTATTCAATTTTAATTTATTTTATAAGTGCTAAATTTTTTATATTCAATCATTATTCGTAATTATATTGCATGCATGGTTCTTTAGTATTTTCAGTATGTCGGGCCGAGATAGATCTTCCGCCAATGGACAGAGCGAGCAGGGACGTGTCCCTGCCGCATCAGATCACTTCATGAGCATTGAGGATGGAGAATTCAGATATGCAGCCTTCAAGTCTCATAGCCGATCGGCACAGACATCTGAGAGTTCATCCCACGTCAGCCGCACCATACTTCGACTGGATGTTGATGGGCAGTAAGTATATGGTAATGTAAATATATGTTTGTGTGTTACCAGGCATTTACTTATAAATATGGATGTTTTTGTAGCTTTATTGAGCAGCATTCTGTATCGAGCCGGATTAGCTCCATATTCCAGATCCGTGCTGATCCCACTAGCTACGATTGGCATCATGTATCTGCGGCCATGAGGGAGTTTTATTTTTCAGAGTTTTAGGTAAATTTATTAAATACAATTTATTACTGATTTAAAATAACTAAATCTTGATATATTCTTAAACTAATTGTTTATTTAAATGCAGAAAAAGTTTATGTGGGACCCAACCATCCATGATGCCATTAGGGCAGCATGGAATGCTCTTGCGGCATGCCGATACTCCGACATGCTTCATCGTTGGAGAAGATTGGGCGATCGCCCTGTGCATGTGCCAGAGGGTATTTGGTATGACTGGCAGCAGGTGTGGCAGTCTGAGGCCTGGCAAAGGAGGTCTGCATCAACCACCATCAACCGCCGATCCGACAAAGCTGGTCGTGGCACGGGTCTCTCCTGCCACACTGCAGGGTCCATTTTCATTCAGGAGCACAGACGCCGTATGGTAAGAAACATCAATAATTTAATTACTAATTTAGTCATTTGCATATACTTATATTTATATCATTTCTTCTGCTTTTGTAGTCTGAGCGAGAGGGTAGAGATCCTGGTGAGTTCAACCTATTCAAGGCGACACACACCAGGAAGGACGGTACCTGGGTCGATGCATGATCACAGGAGGTTGCGGTAAGAAATTTGACTTATATTGTAACTGTTTAATTTCTTAACCTTTATTCAGGTTCGTATATTTATTCATTTATAATTCAAAGGCACGAGTCGAGGAGCTTCAGTCGCAGGTCGACTCCACTGATGGGGGGCCGCTTGTCGAACTCTCACCAGAGGAGAGTCGACGTGTGTTTTTTGAAGCTGTTGGTGCCCAATCGCAAGACCGTAGGGTCTACGGTCTGGGCGCTAAAGCTTATAGATATTTTTTCGGCTCCACTTCACACTATTCTGGCGATATTCCTTCTGATCGTTTAGATGATATTCGAAGATCTATTACGGAGGAGGTTCGACAGGAGCTTCGGCAGGAGGTTCGGCATGAGGTTCGGCAAGAGGTTTGGCAGGAGGTTCGGCATGAGGTTCAACATGAGCTTTAGACATTAGAGAGCAGATGCATCGGATGGAAGATTTGGTTCGCCAAATATCGTAGGGTTCATTTCAGCCTCCGCAGCCTTTCCGTGATCGTGACAATGCGGATTCTTGATGTATTTATTTTCTATTTTCTGTATCCAAACCTGTCATTATTAATAAAATAAAATTTCATGCATTATCAAAAATTTTGTAATGAATGTTAGCGATAATGTTTCAATTGAATAAAATTAAATTACATTAAGAGTTTTAAATATTTATTTTTTTAACAAAAAAAATTTCGTTATAATTTTTTTTAAAAAATGTTTCAATAAATTTGTGACGCATATTGTGTCGCTAAATTGAATAACAATTTATTTTTTTTAAATTAATTTCTGGTTACAATTTTTTAAAAATATAAAATTTAATTTTTGCGACGCATTAGTGACGCATATTTGCGTCACAATTTAGCGACGCAAATATGCGTCCCTAATGCGTCGCAAAAATTAATTTTTTTTAAATTGCAATGATAAATTAATTTCTGATTGAATTTTTTTAAAAAGAAATTTATAAATTTACATCGCAAATGCATCGCAAAATTTTAATTTTTTTTAAATATTGCAACCAGAAATTAATTTATCGTTACAATTTTTTTAAAAAGATAAATTTTAATTTTTGCGACGCATTAGCGACGCAATTTGACAAATATGCGTCGCTAATGCGTCGCAAAAATTAAATTTTATTTTTTAAAAAATTGCAACGATAAATTAATTTCTGGTTGCAATATTAAAAAAAAATTAAAATTTGCGATGCATTTATTTCGCTAATTTATAAATTTTTTTTAAAAAAAATCCAATCAGAAATTAATTTATCGTTGCAATTTTTTTAAAAAATAAAATTTAATTTTGCGACGCATTAGTGATGCATATTTGCGTCGCTAAATTGTGATGCATGATTTGCATCCCAAATGCGTCGCTAATTTGCGACGACGGAATATTCGTCGCAAAATAGCGACGCAATAAATGCGTCGCTATTTCGTCGCTAAATAGCGACGAAATTGCGACAAATAGCATTTTGCGACGAAAGTTACAGCGACGACGGTATTGCGTCGCTAATGCGATTTAGCGATGCATTAGCGACGCATTTTGGCATCGCTAAAATGAAAATTTCTTATAGTGATGCATATGCTAAGTATGAAATGTAATTATTATCATCATAACAAAATATTTCATAAAAATCGAAACGGAAAAACTTCTAAGAGTAATTGTGATTATTATCAACATAAGAAAGATATTTAATAAGAAGCGAAATGAATACATGACTCTTACATCTTTTGGAGACAGTGAGACTCATCGAATTCCTGGAAACCGGTGAGGCTTTTGGAATCACTGAAAAATAGTGAGGCTCTTTGAATTCCTTGAAAATGATGAGATTCAGAGCAAGGGAAGGGATTCCCCACTCATAACCTCTTGGAAAAATTCTATCGGATAGCCTTAAAAAAAAATCTAATTGAGATAGGACTCTATAACAAGTATATAAATATTCTAATTGAGAACTTTTCTCAAACCATGAAGAACCTTTCTTCATCAACATAAAAGGAATCCTATATTCAATTGATCTAATCAAAAGAAAGTTACATAGATTATTCCATGGAATCAAAAAATTAATGCCAATCCATTCCCACATTCATCATCATGAAAATATTAAAACCATATTATGCATGATTGCCTACCCAATTATCATATAATTTATTATTAAATTAATAGGGGTATAACTTGCTATGATACCAATTGATGGTTATCTCAGAACGATTTTGAGATGTTTGCGGAAGCGAGATAAGGATCAAATCACATATCTTAGCAGAAACAAGATAAGGATCAAATCACATATCTTAAAAATTTGAGTTAGTACGATCTATACCCGTATTAATTTAATAATAAGAACAATAAGGAGATTATAAAATTTACCTTTCGTTCTTCACCAACATTACCTTGGAATTACCAAATCCTTTTGATTATCACGGATCTTTCCAAATGTTCTCCAAATTATGATGAACACAAACGAGTGGGCGTTCCTTTTGATTTGGGTTGAGATTACACAACTGAGGTTAATTCACTTTGTATTCTCAACTCATGAGATAAAGTGAAGTTGAAGGAGGAACTCTCTGTGGTTGATCATTATTCTCCGATGATCTTCTTTGTCTCTCATGAATCTTATATTCACATAGAATAATAACTATCAACCTCTTTCATTAATTAATTAATTAATTAATATTGCTGCCAAATCACTTTTGAGGAGCGTTAAGCGACAGAAATGCTTAGGAATGATAGGGACCGCCTCCTTCAGCCGGAAACCTGCAAGAAAAGTCCCGGACCGATGGTTCCAGTGGGGACCCTCCGACGCTCAAGTTAGCGATATGGAGAATAGGAATTTTTTAATGAGAGAGTAGAGATTGAGTTTTCCTTCCTCGTTGGGGGTCGGGCTCTTTATATACCTGTTTGGGGGTCCCTCTTACCCTTCGTTGATAACAGCCGAATCACATCTTCCGTTAAGATCGGCTACAGCTGCTAAACGTGTGCCATAAGTATCGGCAACGGTTCATAATATTTTGGTAACCACCCGTGATCTTGGCAAAAGAGAAACGGCTGGCAAGCCACGTGGAATTCCTTATAGCAAGTGGATGCATGTCGGCCTCTGCCGCTGAGGCCGATGCCGAGGCCGTTGCCGAGGCCGACGCTGTTGCCAAGGTGGGCCGTCGCCGACGCCAAGACCGATGCCATGGTCAAAGTGGGCCATCGCCGATGCCGAGACCAACGCCACGCCGAGACCGATGCCGTGGTCGAAGTGGGCCATCGCCGACGCGAGACCGACGCCACACTGAGACAGACGCCATGGTCGAAGTGGGCCGCGGCCGACGCCAAGATCGAGGTGGGCCGCGAAGGAGATGGGCAGAGGCTGACGCCGACGCCGATGCCGATGCCGTTGCCAAGGTGGGCCATCGCCGATGCCAAGATCGACGCCATGGTCGAAGTGGGCCATCGCCGATGCCGAGACCGACGCCGTGGTCGAAGTGGGCCATCGTCGATGCCAAGACCGGCACCAAGGTCAAGGTGGGCCACTGCTAAGATGAGCCCAAGGCCGAGAAGAGCGGAGTGCGCCGGACCGTGTGACATTGAGTTTGTGATCCCTCCATCTCGTGGGTCATGTGGTTTGATCAGCCGCATCAGCTGAAGGGACATCAGAGGCCAAAGCAGGGCTCCATCAGTTTCCTTCACGGTTCTCTAATGGCGTTGGATCAGCCACATCAGATGCCCCCTCGCCCCTGAGACGAAGCGGGCCCACCCCAGCAAGGCGAAAGGGGCGTTACCTCCCAAGTGGCTGATCGCCACCTGACTTTGGGTCTTCAACTTTTGACATGATGTTTGGATGTGGGTCCCCGTCCACATGCCATGGAGGCAGAGAGCCAATGAGGCCGCAATGATGCTCCTGAGGCAGAGGAAGCCGTTGAGCCTTTTTTGTAGATGTTTGCCTTTGCGTCGTGTTTGATGTCGACGTCGATTACAGGCTTGAGAGCTTGGGAGCGGATGCCCGTCAACTATGAGCTGGGGAGTTGGCTTCTCCCAACTGTGAGTTGTCTTGGGGCTTCTTGATGGCTGAAAGTAACCAATTATATGTTGCAAGTGTGTAATTTAAACAAAGGTATTACCCGATTGGCCGTTGGCCGCTGATACAGAGTTGAGGCCATTGAGGCTGAAATGAAGCCGTTGAGGCTGTAACGAAGCCACTGAGGTAAAGTTGAGGCCGTCGAGAGCCTTTTGAACCCCGGAGGATGACCCGAGAGTCGCTGGATTCGACCATGCTCGGGAGCCTTTAACCACGAAGGGTGACCAGAGTGTTGAGGGTCGTCAGGTGCCTTTTCACCCCGGAGGGTGACCTGAGGGTGCTTGGACCAGGCTCAGGTGCCTTTTTCTTTAAAGAAATTGGTCTCCTTCTGCAGAGTTGATGACCTGCCCCCCAGGGAACTGTGTTGATTGAAGGCGGGGGGGGGGACCAGTGCTGAAATCCAAGGGCAGCTGGAATGGAATCCGCAGGAGGTCTTGGGCTTGGATTGCCGACGCGGAGCCGGGCTTGAGTGTCGAGGGGAGACTCAGGCTTGAGTGTGCCGACACGGAGCCGGCTTGGAGTGTCGACGGAGCTGAGCTTGGAGGTGCCGACGCGGAGCCGGGCTTGGAGGTGTCGATGCGGAGCCGGGCTTGAATGTGCCGATGCGGAGCCGGGCTTGGAGGTGCCGATGCGGAGCCGGGCTTGGAGGTGCCGACGCGGAGCTGGGCTTGAGTGTGTCGATGCGGAACCGGGCTTGAAGGTGCCGATGCGGAGCCGGGCTTGGAGGTGCCGACGCGGAGCCGGGCTTGAATGTGCCGACGCGGAGCCGGGCTTGAGTGTGCCGATGCGGAGCCGAGCTTGGAGGTGCCGACGTGGAGCCGGGCTTGAATGTGCCGACGCGGAGCCGGCTTGAGTGTGCCGACGCGGAGCGGGCTTGGAGTGCCGACGTGGAGCTGGGCTTGAGTGTGCCGACGCGGAGCCGGGCTTGAAGGTGTCGCGGAGCCGGGCTTGGAGGTGCCAACGCGGAGCCGGTCTTAAATTGCTGGTGCAGAACCGGTCTTTTTGTGCCGACACGGAGCCGGTCTTAAGTTGCTGGTGCGGAAACGATCTTTTTGTGCCAACACGGAGCCGGTCTTAAGTTGCCGGTGTGGAACCGGTCTTTTTTGCGACGCGGAGCCAGTCTTAAGTTGCCGGTGTGGAACCGGTCTTTGGTGCCGACGCGGAGCCGGTCTTTATTGCCGACACGGAGTCGGTCTTTGGTGCCGACGCAAAGTCAGTCTTTGTTGCCGACGCGGAGCCGGTCTTTGTTGCCGATGCGGAGCCGTCTTTATTGCCGATACGGAGTCGATCTTTGGTCTTTTGAGATGCCAATGCGAGGTTGGTCTTGAATGTTAATGCAGAGTCGGTCTCCCCTGCATGACATTTTTAAGTATCAATGAAAGAAATACTGTCTTAAGTGCAGCGTACTTAGGTCTTGCGGCACCCCTATTTTCCTTCTACAGACTTGAGCGCTCCCGCTGGTGGTTTGCCCCTCAGGGAATCAAATTGGTTGAAGTGGAGGTACCGCTGCCCTTACTTGGGCCTCCCTCTGTGTTGCCGTCTATAGGAGAGAAGGTTGCTTGGGTGGCGAGTGATGGCTCTCTGAGCTTTAAGTCATTGGTGAGCTTGAGGATGGTGGACCTCTTGCTGGGAAGATTCCCGACGGGATGAAGGATGGCTAAGCAGCGAATCAAGAGCGAGCGGAAGCCTTTGCTCGTTGTTGTGTGGTCTTGAGATGTTGCTTATAATGCTTCTGCTTAGCTCGCTGAAGGTGCCCCCCAGCATAAGTGGTGAAAGCTTTTTGGATTTTTTTTCATCACTACCTTTATGATCCACCATTTTGATTAAAGGGGGACGAGGATCTGAAAACTAGCATCGCTGATCTGCCCCCCCTACCTGGCGCGCCAATCTGTTGCTGCCAAATCACTTTTGAGGAGCGTCAAGCGACAGAAATGCTTAGTTGGCCTTCAGAGGAATGATAGGGACCGCCTCCTTCAGTCGGAAACCTGCAAGAAAAGTCTCAGACCGGTGGTTCCAGCGGGGACCCTCGATGCTCAAGTCAGCGATCTGGAGAACATGAATTTTTTAATGAGAGAGTAGAGATTGAGTTTTCCTCCCTCGTTGGGGGTTGGGCTCTTTATATACCTGTTCGGGGGTCCCTCTTACCCTTCGTTGATAACAGCCGAATCACATCTTCCGTTAAGATCGGCTACAGCTGCTAAACGTGTGCCATAAGTATTGGCAACGGTTCATAATATTTTGGTAATCACCTGTGATCTTGGCAAAAGAGAAACAGGTTGGCAAGCCACGTGGAATTCCTTATAGCAAGTGGATGCATGTCGGCCTCTGCCGCTGAGGCCGACGTCGACGCCGAGACCGATGCCACGTCGAGACCGACGCCGTGGTCGAAGTGGGCCATCGCCGACGCCGAGACCGATGCCACACCGAGACCGACGCCATGGTCGAAGTGGGCCGTGGCCGATGCCAAGATCAAGGTGGGCCGCAGAGGAGATGGGCCGAGGCTGACGCCGATGCCGTTGCTAAGGTGGGCCATCGCCGACGCCAAGACCGATGCCGTGGTCGAAGTGGGCCATCGCCGACGCCGAGACCAACGCCGTGGTTGAAGTGGGCCGCCGCCGACGCCAAGACCGGCACCAAGGTCGAGGTGGGCCGCTGCTAAGATGAGCCCAAGGCCGAGAAGAGCGGAGTGCGCCGGACCATGTGACATTGAGTTCGTGATCCCTCCATCTCGTGGGTGATGTGGTTTGATCAGCCACATCAGCCGAAGGGACATCAGAGGCCAAAGCAGGGCTCCGTCAGTTTCCTTCACGGTTCTCTAACGGCGTTGGATCAGCCACATCAATTAATATTTAAAGATCACTTCCAACTCTTGGAATTACTTTAACGTATCTCAATCCAAAAACCAATTGTTAGTTAGATATATTTATCATGGGACATTACGAAAGAGAGAAAGGCTCTTTCACGATCCCATATTTATTTCTCCAACAACTAAATAAATTTCCACATAGACTCTTCTTGGGGAATATGCCTACGACGTGTTCCCCAGCGCACCGTATAATGAAAATTAATCCAATTAATTTCTATATGAAAAATAATTTAGAATTCTCAATTCCAAATTAATAACTCAACCCAACATATCACACTACAAGGGAACAAAAATATTGCGACGCCCAAATGCGTCGCTAAACATGCTACTGCGATGCAATAGCGATGCAATGACGGCGTCGCTCAGATGATCGTCGCAACCTCAATTTGTTGCAATTGCATCGCGTCACAACAACTCTCTGTGATGTAACAATGCATCGCAATATTGCGACGCATCCAAATGCATTGCTAAATTTAAAACTAATTTTTAATATTTAAAATTATTATTAAATATTACGATGCATTCAATTGCGTCGCAATATTACGACGTATTTAGTTGTTCACAATATTTAATAATAATTTTAGATATAATAGCGACGTAATTTGAGTCGCTAATGCGTCGCTAATAAATTTTTTTTAAAATATTGCGACGCCATGTCATTGCATCACAATATTTAATAATAATATTTTAGATATATTAGCGACGCAATTTTAGTCGCTAATGCGTCGCTAATTAAATTTTTTTAAAATATTGTGACGCCAAGTCATTGCGTCGTAATATTTAATAATATTTTGAAAATATTAGCGATGCAATTTTAGTCGCTAATGCATCGCTAATTAAATTTTTTTTAAAAAATAAAATATTAAAAATTAAAACGGTTAATACAATTTCATTATATTTAAATATTGATCAAAATATTCTTCACTCATATTGATCCAAACAATAATCATTCAATTTCTAAAAATAATTAATATATTAAAATTTTGAAGTTTTCCATTTACAACATATAAAACAAAAAAAAATACATCAAGAATCTGAGCGATCACGTGGAGGCTGGAGACCTGCGACAAGCGGCTAACCATATCCTTCAAATGATGCATCTGATCTCGCATGTCTGCAAGCTCCTGATCCCGACCTCGCATACGCTGCTCGAACTCGTGCTCGACCTCCTGCCGAACCTTCTGACGAACGTCTTGCCGAACCTCCTCTGCAATAGATCTCCGAATGTCGTCTAAACGCTCGACATGAATATCACCAGAATATCGCGAGCTGGAGGCCTGATGGGGAAAATATGCAGAAGCTCTAGTGCCCAGACCATAGACCCTGCGCTCTCGTGGCTGGGCACCAACAGCCTCTAAAATACACGCTGACTCTCTTCTACTGAGAGTTCGACGGGCGTCTCCCCATCAGTGGAGTCGACCTGCGATGCCTGGGAGCGAAGCTCCTCGACTCGTGTCTTTGAATTATAAAATCAATAATAAATGAATTAATAAATTTCTTAAAATAAAATTTTAGAAATTAAATAGATACTACATAAAGCTAATTTCTTACCACAACCTCCTGTGATCCCGTGTCGATCCAGGAACCGTTCCTCTGGTGTGTGTCGCCCTGAATAGACGAAACTCACTAGGATCTCCGCCCTCCTACTCAGACTATAACAATAAAAAAATTGATATTAATACAAATATTTGTAAATAACTAAATTAGTAATTAAATTATTTATGTTTTCTTACCATACGGCGTCTGTGCTCCTGAATCGAAATGGAGCCCGAAGTATGGCAGGAGAGACCCGTGCCAGGACCGCCCTTCTCGGATCGGCGGTTCGTGCTGGCTGATGCGGACCTCCTGCGCCAGCCATCGGACTACCAGGCCTACTGCCACTCGTGCCAAATACCCTCTGGCACATGCGCAGGACGCTAACCTGATGACCTCCAACGATGAAGCATGTCGGAGTATCGGCATCCCGTAAGAGCCTCCCATGCTGCCCTAATGGCATCATGGCTGGCAGGGTCCCACGTAAACTTTTTCTGCATTAAAATAAACAGTTAGTTTCAGAATTTATTAAGATTAAGAAATTTTATATCAGTGATAAATTGTATTTAATAAGTTTACTGAAACTCAAAAAAATAAAACTTCCTCATGGCTGCAGATATGTGGCGCCAATCGTAGCCACTGGGATATGCACGCCTCTGAAATACGGCGCTGATGTGGCTGGATACATGATGCTGCTCAATAAATCTGTAAAAAATGCATGTTTATAAGTAATTGACTTAAAAACATAAACATATATTTTAATTAGTATATACTTACGGCCCATGAGCATCCAGTCGAAGTACGGTGCGGCCGATGGTGGAAGAACTCTCGGAGGTATGTGCCGATCGACTGGATGATAATACCAATGCAGGATCACCGCCGACTGCTGGAGAGATCGAAGGCTGTGTGATGTTTGGAGATCCGAACTCTCCATCTCCAAAGCTCATGTGATCTGATGCAGCAGGGCTACGTCTCTGCTCACTCCGTATGTCGTCGGTAGATCTACCTCTGCCCGTCATACTGAAAATACTAAAGATTCATGCAATTAAATTACGATTGTAAATAACTACAAATGCACAAATATTATTGCATAAACAGCTATAAAGAAATGAAAAGCTACGACTACTATTTTGAAATTAGCTAATCTAAAGAGTTATGGTTAATGAGCTAAATTAGTTGACCTAAATAGCTAAGCTAATTTAGCTCGACCTATCTAAAGAGTTTTGATTGATGATCTAAAGAGATAAGGTTGATGGTCTAAAATCAGCTTACTTGAGAAGTTAAAACTGATAAACTAAATTAATTGACCTAAATAGCTACGATTTATGAGTTTAATCAGTTGATTTAAAGAGTCATGATTGATGAGCTAAATCAGTCTATCCAAAGAGCTACGACTAATGACATAAATTAATTAATTTATAACTAATCTAATAAAAATTAGATTAGTAGTCACATTTTTTTAAAAATTAAGTTGCCCATGTTTTAAAAATATATTTATATTTTTTAATATTTGTCATCAAATTATTTGAAAATATTTTTAAAAACAATAAAATATGATAGAATCTAATTTTTTTGTATTAATTTTTTTTATGAGTGTTAATTTTTTTTAATTGAAGGGATCGGGGGGTGAGGAAAACCCCCCTAGCTGTTACTTTTTTTAAAAAAAAATAAAGTTGCCCATGTTTTAAAAATATATTTATATTTTTTAATATTTGTCATCAAATTATTTGAAAATATTTTTAATATTTGTCATCAAATTATTTGAAAATATTTTTAAAAAATAAAATATAATAGAATCTAAATTTTTTGTGTTAATTTTTTTTTTGAAGGGGCCGGAGGATGGGAAAAACCCGCCTAGCTGTTACTTAAAAAAAAAAAATTAAGTTGCCCATGTTTTAAAAATATATTTATATTTTTTAATATTTGTCATCAAATTATTTGAAAATATTTTTAAAATAATAAAATATGATAGAATCTAATTTTTTTTGTTAATTTTTTTTATGAGTGTTATTTTTTTTTTAATTGAAGGGGCCAGGGTGGGGAAAACCTCCCTAGCTGTTACTTTTTTTTTGGTGGCCCGGCCACTGTGGCCAGGCCACGACCGGCCACGGCCGTGACCGTGGCCGGAGAAGACGAAGGGGGGGTTCCCCCCAGTAGCTGTTAACTTTTTTATTTTTTTGGTGGCCTGGCCACCATGGCCAGGCCACGGCCGGCCACGGCAGTGGCCGTGGTCGGAGAAGACGGCAGAAGGGCCGGGCCGTGGCCGAAGAAGACGAACGGGAGGGGGGGGTTGGGGAAAACCCCCCCTAACTATTTTTTTTTCGGTGGCCTGGCCTGTGGCCAAGCCACGGCCGGCCACGGCAGCGGCCGTGGCCGGAGAAGATGAAGGGGGGGTGGGGAAAACCCCCCCCAAACTGTAATTTTTTTTTGGTGGCTGGCCACCGTGGCCAGGACACGGCCGGCCACGGCAGCGGCCGTGGCCGGAGATGACGAAGGGGGGGTGGGGAACCCCCCCCCCAAACTGTAAATTTTTTTTTTGGTGGCCTGGCCACCGTGGCCAGGCCACGGCAGCGGCCGTGCCCGGAGAAGATGGCCACGGCCGTGGCCGTGGCCGGAACCTATTTTTAAAAAAAAATTGAGGAGGAGGGGGGCTTACCTCAGTCGAGAGTGGAC
Organism: Calamus simplicifolius; assembly: GCA_900491605.1. Lineage (NCBI taxonomy): Eukaryota > Viridiplantae > Streptophyta > Magnoliopsida > Arecales > Arecaceae > Calamus > Calamus simplicifolius. The sequence goes on from UESW01003849.1 coordinate 245,440, forward strand.
GCCGCCGAAGTGTGGGAGCTTCCGCCTGGGGAGAGGACGGGGGGAGCCGGAGGAGCGAACGGACGGCGGCGGCTAGGGTAAGAAGAGGAAAAAGAAGAGAAGCGGGACGGGGGGCTGGCCCGACCAAGCATTATATAGTAGTAATTAGCGACGTTATATATGCGTCGCTAATCACTCGCTATTTTTTTTTAAAATTTATTATAGATTAGCGACGCAACAATGCATCGCTAATCCATCGCTAATTTGGCCTTTTTATTATTTTATGCAAAAATTAGCGACGCAACTAATTGCATCGCTAATGAGTCGCTAATTTGGCGCCAATGTTGGCGGAAAAATTATTTTTATTTTTTAGGAAATTGCGTCGCTAATGCGTCGCAATATTTTTTAAATAATTATAACTGATAAAAATTATATTTTCTAAAAATAATTGCGATGCATATATTGCGTCGCAATGTTTTTTTTAATTTTTTTATTACATTTATTTTTCTTAAAAACATTATGATGCAATATATGCGATGCAATATTAAAAATTATTTTCTCTATAAAAATTATTTTTATTTTCTAAGAAATTGCGTCGCTAATGCGTCACAATATTTTTTAATAATTATAACTGATAAAATTATATTTTTTGAAAATAATTGCGATGCATATATTGCGTCGCAATATTTTTTTTAAAATTTTTTAATTACATTTATTTTTCTAAAAAACATTGCGATGCAATACATGCGTCGCAATATTAAAAATTATTTTCTCTAGAAAAATTATTTTTATTTTCTAGGAAACTGCATCACTAATGCATCGCAATATTTTTTAATAATAATAACTGATAAAAATTATATTTTCTAAAAATAATTGCAATGCATATCTTGCGTCGCAATGTATTTTTTAAATTTTTTATTACATTTATTTTTCTTAAAAACATTGCGACGTAATACATGCGTCGCAATATTAAAAATTATTTTCTCTAGGAAAATTATTTTTATTTTCTAGGAAATTACGTCGACCAATCTCGGACCGTGGCGATCGGTCCGATCGGCGACGATCCAACGGTTGCGATCGATCCAAGCTGTGATCCCAGACCGTTGCGTCGACGATCCCGGACTATTGCGATCGGTCTGAGATCGCCGACGATCTAACGGTTGCGATCGATCCAAGCCCTGATCCCGATCGCCGATGATCCGACGGTTGCGATCGATCCAAGCCCTGATCCTGATTGGCCACGATCGATCTCGGACCGTGGCGATCGGTCCAATCGGCGATGATCCGATGGTTGCAATCGATCCAAGCCGTGATCCCGATCGGCCACGACCGATCTCATACCATGGCGATCGGTCCGATCGGCGACAATCCGACGGTTGCGATCGATCCAAGCTGTGATCTTGATCGGTCATGATCGATCCGGACCGCGGCGATCGGTCCGATCGGCGACGATCTAATGGTTGCGATCGATCCAAGCTGATCTCGATCGGCCACGATCGATCCCGAACCGTGGCGATCGGTCCGATCGGCGACGATCCGACGGTTGCGATCGATCCAAGTCGTGATCCCGATCATAATGTTTTATTTAAATTTTTTATTACATTTATTTTTCTTAAAAATATTGCGATGCAATACTTGCATCATAATATTAAAAATTATTTTTTCTAGGAAAATTATTTTTATTTTCTAGAAAATTGCGTCGATCGATCTCGGACCGTGGCGATCGGTCCGATCAGTGACGATCCAACGGTTGCGATCGATCCAAGCCGTGATCCTAGACCGTTGCATCGACCGATCCCGGACTGTTGTGATCGGTACGAGATCGCCGGCGATCCGACGATTGCGATCGATCCAAGCCCTAATCCTGATCGGCCACGACCGATCTCGGACCATGGCGATCGATCCGATCGGCAATGATCCAATGGTTGTGATCGATCCAAGCCGTGATCCCGAGGCCACTCCCGATCCTGGACCACGGCGATTGGTCCGATCGGCAACGATCCGACGGTTGCGATTGATCCAAGCCCTGATCCAGATCGGCCACAACCGATCTCGGACCGCGGCGATCGGTCCGATCGGCGATGATCCAACAGTTGCGATCGATCCAAGCCATGATCCCGATCGGCCACGACCGATCTCGGACTGTGGCGATCGGTCCGATCGGCGACGATCCGATGGTTACGATCGATCCAAGCTGTGATCCCGATCGGTCACGATCGATCCCGGAAAGCAACGATCGGTCCGATTGGTGATGATCCGACGGTTGCAATCGATCCAAGCCCTAATCCCGATCGGCCAGACCGATCTCGGACTGTTGCGATCGGTCCTATCGCCGACGATCCGACGGTTGCGATCGATCCAAGCTATGATCCCGATCGGCCACGACCGATCTCGGACCATCGCGATCAGTCCGATCGGCGATGATCCGATGGTTGCGATCGATCCAAGCCATGATCCCGATCGGCCACTACCGATCTCGGACCGTGGCGATCGGTCCGATCGGCGATGATCCAACGATTGCAATCGATCCAAGCCCTGATCCCGAACGGCCGCGACGATCTCGGACCGCGGCGATCGGTCCGATCGGCGACGATCCAACGGTTGCGATCGATCCAAGCCCTGATCCTGATCGGCCACGATCGATCTCGACTGTGGCGATCGGTTTGATCGCCGACGATCCAATGGTTACGATCGATCGAAGCCGTGATCCCGATCGTCCACGACCGATCTTGGACCGTGGCGATCGGTCCGATCGGCGATGATCTGACTGTTGCGATCGATCCAAGCCGTGATCTCGATCGACCATGATCGATCTCGGACCATGGCGATCGGTCCGATCGGCGATGATCCGACGGTTGCGATCGATCCATGCCGTGATCCCGAACCGTTGCATGACCGATCCTGGACCATTGCGATCGGTCCAAGATCGCCGATGATCCGACGGTTGTGATCGATCCAAGCCCTGATCGATCCCGGTCAGTGATGAACGATCTCGGACCATCGCGATCATTCCGATCGACGATGATCCGACGGTTGCGATCGATCCAAGCCGTTATCCCGATCGGCCACGACCGATCTCGGACCATTGCAATCGGTCCGAGATCGCCGACGATCCGACGGTTGCGATCGATCCAAGCCCTGATCCCGATCGGCCATGACCGATCTCGCACCGTGGCGATCGTTCCGATTGGCGACGATCCGATGGTTGCGATCGATCCAAGACGTGATCCCGATCGGCCACGACCGATCTCGGACCGTGGCGATCGGTTCGATCGGTGACGATTCGACGGTTGCGATCGATCCAAGTCGTGATCCTGATCGACCACGATCGATCCTGGACCGCGGTGATCGGTCCGATCGGCGACGATCCGACGGTTGCGATCGATCCAAGACCTGATCTCGATTGGCCACGACCGATCTTGGACCATTGCGATCGGTCCGATCGCTGATGATTTGACGGTTGCAATCATCCAAGCCATGATCCCGATCGGCCACGATCGATCTCGGACCATGGCGATTGGTCCAATCGGGGATGATCCGACGGTTGCAATCGATCCAAGCCGTGATTCCGATCAGCCACACTGATCTCGGACTGTGGCGATCGGTCGATCGGTGATGATCCGACGATTGCGATCGATCCAAGCCCTGATCCCGATCGGCCACGACCGATCTTGGACCGCGGCAATCAGTCCGATCGGCGATGATCCAATGGTTGCGATCGATCCAAGCCCTGATCCCGATCGGCCACGACCGATCTTGGACCGTGGCGATCGGTCTGATCACTGACGATCTGACGATTGCGATCGATCCAAGCTGTGATACCGATCGGCCACGATCGATCTCGGACCGTTGCGATCGGTCCGATCACCGATGATCCGACGGTTGCGATCGATCCAAGCCCTGATCAATCTCGATCGACCACGACCGATCTGGACCGTTACGATCGATCCGATCGCCGACGATCCGATGGTTGTGATCGATCCAAGCCCTGATCGATCCCGATCGGCCATGATCGATCTTGGACCGTTGCGATCGGTCCGATCGGCGACGATCCGACGGTTGAGATCGATCGAAGCCATGATCGATCCCGATCGGCGATGACCGATCTTGGACCGTCGCGATCGATCCGTTCGGCGTCGCAATATTTTTATTTCATAATTCTTTTTAATATTTTTATAAAATTTATTTTTTTAAAAAATATTACGACGCAATACTTGCATCGCTAAATAAATAATTATTTTTATTAATTTACTATTTTATTACATCGCTATTACGTCGCTATTTAACATAATTAATTTTATAAAAACATTGCGACGCATAGGGTTGTGTCATAATTTTTTAATTTGATAATTATATTATATAAAAATTACTTTTATTTAAAATAATTGCGACGCAACTAGTGCGTCGCTAAATTAAAACATAATTTTTTTAATTTTTTGGTTTATTGCGTCGCTAATGCCTCGCTATTTAACATAATTAATTTTTTAAAAATATTACGAGCACTGAGTTGCATCGTAATATTTTTTTAAAAATATTGTGACACACTGAGTTGCGTCGGAATATTTTTTTCTCATAATTATATTTTATAAAAATTAATTTTATTTAAAATAATTGCAATGCAATTAGTGCGTCGCTAAATTAAAAATAATTTTTCTAATTTTTTGGTTTATTGCATCGCTAATGCATCGCTATTTAATATAATTAAATTTTTTAAAAACATTGCGACGCACTGAGTTGCATCGCAATTATTTTTTCTTATATTTATACTCTATTAAAATTAATTTTATTTAAAATAATTGTGATGCAATTAATGCGTCGCTAAATTAAAAATAATTTTTCTAATTTTCTGGTTTATTGCGTCGCTAATGAGTCGCTATTTCACATAATTAATTTTTTAAAAAAACATTGCGACGCATAGAGTTGCGTCGCAATATTTTTTTCTCATATTTATATTTTATAAAAATTAATTTTACTTAAAATATTTGCGACGCAATTAGTGCATCGCTAAATAAAAATAATTTATCTAATTTTCTGTTTATTGCGTCGCTAATGCGTCGCTATTTAACATAATTAATTTTTTTAAAAACATTGCGATGCACTGAGTTGGTCGCAATATTTTTTTCTTATATTTATATTTTATAAAAACTTAATTTAAAAATATTGCGACGCATTCCTTGTGTCGTTAAATAAAAAAATTACTTTTTTTTGATTTTCTGGTTTATTGAGTCGCTAATGCGTCGCTAATTGCGTGGCAATGATTTGTTGTTGTGGATGCATCGCAAAGTGGTCGCAATTTAGCGACACAGTATTGCGTCGCTAAATTTGCGTCGCTATTTAAGTATTTTCTTGTAGTGTCATAAAGTTCACATAATTTAATGAAGCCGTCAAGAGGAACTATGGACATTATAATTCTAAGCTCCAATAATTTTGACATTTAATTAACACCTTAATTAAAATATCAAAATTATTAATTCTAAATTACTCCACTAAAAATTTGGAATTGCACTCTTAAAATTATAAAATTAATTATATTCATAAGGATTTGAATCATCCATTGATATAGTCACTACATATAAATCAATTATCCATAAAAGGTTCATGATTAAAACTAGGCATTTTCCGTTAACCTCTTTAATCACATCTTTATCCATAACTACCATTGATTCTATAATGAATAATATATTTATGATCCAATCATAAATTGAGCACTCTTATTATTCAAGTCCCGAATCAACACTTATGGGAACCGTCCATCTGACTTCTTTACAAAAGAATGGATTTCATCTTGTATATTAATATTCTCAGCTACTTATGTTATTATATTTCCAATATACCAAGAATTTGACACTATGTTTCTGTGTCATTACCCAGCAAGTCAAAAAATATAATACAATAAATAGGAGTCTATTAATTACTCAGAATTAAGATTGATTCACATATGACCATCATTGATTAATTTTGAATTCTCTATTTTAACAACGAAATTTATTAGAGATTCATAATTAATCATGTTCCAGTCCTATATAATCAAATTATATAAATGCTTTCATTCCGATAATCTCATTATCAACAATCCGGATAAGATCGTTTCATTCAAAATGTAATAAACCGCACTAGTAATTTTAAATTAAAGATCTCGATTACAACTTTAATTTATAATTACGGATAATTTTAGATTATTTTACTTTAAATATTATCCTCTGTATATAACACTTATATACAATATTTAAAGTCACATTTAAATAATTCAGGGATTTTTGATATTTATAAAGCATCATAACATGCATGCAAGTATAATATTAAAAAAAATTTAAATATTCAGCAAAATAATAAATGTCGCGGAATCCTTGGATGTAGGAGTCCGCATTAGCCTCGACCAGTTCGTCAGCGAAGTGCTTCGACGCCTTGAATTCCTCCATGGCTGCGACAGCCCTGGCCTCGGCAGCGGCCTCCACCTCAGCGATCCTGGCCTCCTTATCTGCGACCAACGAGGCTGCCATCTTCTCCGCCTCCTTGGCGTGCTCCTTCTCCTCCTCGGCACGCTTGGCCTTGTCCTCGGCCACCTGGATGGCCGAGTTCAGCTCAGCGATGTGGAGGTTTCGGGCCTCGACAGCACCATCGGCCTCCATGAGCTGGCTAAGTGCCGTCGAAATCGGTTGGCCTCGGTCTTCGCTCGGCTCTCGGCCGCCTTTATTTCATTGGCTCGTTCGGCCCTAGCTGATTCCAGGGCCTCTTCTGCCGCTTCGGCCCGAGCCTGAGCCGCCTCAGCCTCCTGTTGAGCCTGTCGGATAATCACCTTTCCCCCATTGATGACCTCTCTCATGGCCGCTAGGGTGTTGGCCAGCTGCATTTGGATCGTGTCAGTACAAGAGCAAATATTCAAAGAGCAGAGGACCATAGGGCTACTTACTCGGGCGAGGGCTGAGTAGGACTCTCGGAAGAATGTAGCCACTTTTAAGTGACTAAGTTCCTCCTGGACTTCGGGCGTGATGATTTGGGAGACGAGCTGCTCCACCCAACGTCCGTCGTTCAAAATGGAGTCCCGAGGTGGCCTCGGCCTGACTCCGCTTCCCTCCGCGGCCTTGGCAGCCTCAGGCTCGGTGCGTGGAGGGCTGACCGCTGGCATCTGCTCGAGAGGTGGGCTCGCTGCCGCTGATGGTCTCTCCCCCCAACTCCTTTCTGCCTCGGCCGGGGCTGGCTTGGCAGGCACTTGGAGCTACTCCATCATCGCTCCCTTGGCCACCACCTCCTCCGGCGGGGTGTCGGCCATCAAATCCACCTTTGGGGCGATCGGAGGTTCTCAGCGCTCGGGTGGCGGAGATACCCGCACTGTCAGACGCTTAGGGGCCGGCGCCTGCTGCCCTTCTCTCGGGCCCCCCCTGGGCCCTCATCCTCTTGGCCGCGGCCCTCCTGAGCATGGCGGTCGGAGGCTTCATTACTTCACAACGTCGGTCGAAGTTAGTAAAAAAAAGGGAGAAGAAAAAGAAGAAAGGAGGGAAGTTAGGCTAAGTACAGAGACATCTGTTACTCACCGCTTTGGGAGGTGAGACCCGCCAGCCGGAGGTTGTCCTCCGACAGGAGCAGGGTATACCTGGGGATGTCAGCGGTCAACAGCTTCCCCAGTGCCTCCTTATCACCCGTGAGAATGATAGAGTTCATATTGGGTCGGAGGTCAGGATCCCCCCACCCTGGCTTGACTGATCAAGGTCAACAAAAAAGAAACAAGATTTCCATCCCTTGACCAGGAGGGTAGAAGTAATTTGAGGACGCGATCGGGTTGGGGCTGGTACAACCACCAACCCCCCTGCTGCCTAAGGGTGTAAAAACAGCGGAAGAGGTAGAGTCGGGGGGTGATTTGGAGGTGGTGGCAGAGGACAAGGAAGGCACAAACTGTCCGAAGGGAGTTCAGGACCAGCTGAGTGGGAGTCAAAGAGTAATAGTCTAAAAGATTAATAAAAAAAGGATGAAGAGGAAAGCGGAGACCTAATCTAAGGGATATTTTATAAACGGCCACTCTACTAGGCCGGGAAGAGACCACCCTGTCGTCGGGGGTCGAAAGGAAGAGCCCGACGTCTTGGGGTACCTGGTAGCGGGCCTTGATATTTGCCAAGTCTTGGCCCGTCATAATGGAGGCGGTCTCCATCGGGGATTCCGCCCTCGCCCTCGAAGAGGTGCCGGCCGCCGCTTGGCGCCTCCTCGCTGGGGCCCGGCTGGCCGCTGCCGAGCGTCTCCCCACGGGAGCTCTGCCGACAACCTGCCGTTGAGCGGGAGGAAGGCGGTCCTCCGATCCGGGCCCGACTGGCCGCTGCCGAGCGTCTCCCCATGGGAGCTCTGCCGACAACCTGCCGTTGAGCGGGAGGAAGGCAGTCCTCCGGATCGAGGACCATGAAGGAGGAGGAGAGGAAGAGGCACGAAGCCTCGAAGGAGAAATGTGGTCCTTGGGATCAACCGACGAGGACCAGGAAGGAGAAGAACTCATTGAGAAGGGTCGAAAGAAGAAGAGAAAGGTCTGAGAGGGATGAGGGGCTGACCTAGGAGAGAAGATGGCGAACGCTGGTTCTCGGGTTGCAGAAAAGGTCAAAGGTCAGGGATTCAGAGGAAGACGACGATGGTGGGAGCAAAGTGGCAAGAGTGAGCCCTTGCCTGGGGTTTTATCAGATTTCAAATCATCTCGCCTCACCTGACCAGCCATGCGGACACTTGCTATAAGCTGGGTCGCCTCGGCGAGCGCCCAGCGCGTGAGACGATCAGCCTCCAACCAATGACAGGATGTCGCTGATGTCATCGTCATGATGGCAATGATAGCGGCCGCTTTCCGTAGATTTCGAAAGGACAGCCTAACCTCGAGAACGATCTCTGTGAAGCGGACAGACAGTATCGACTGCCCCTTCACATCCTCCAGGTCGCCTGCGAAGATCAGGCGCTGCTGGTCCGGAGGAATGCCCTCCTTATCCTGGATCAAGGCCTTGACGTTGTCGATCGTGTCAGAGGGCTCGACCTCCAAAATGATCTTCTTGGCGCGCGCGGTGAGGGTATTGACGAAGATCTGCATGCCTCCACGGAGGCGGAGGACAAGGTGGAGGGTGGACTCCTTTTGGATATTGTAATCGAAGAGGTTGCGGCCGTCCTCGAGCTGCTTGCCGTCGAAGATGAGACGCTGCTGGTCCGGGGGTATGCCCTCATGTCCTGGATCTTGGCCTTAACGCTGTCGATCGTGTCGGAGGACTCGACCTCCAGAGTGATGGTCTTGCCGGTGAGGGTCTTGACGAAGATCTGCATCTGTTGCAGGGGGAAGGGGAAAAAAAATCAGAGTTGGTTCTGACTTTTTGACTTCTGACGACCACATAGAAGAAAAGAATGCATCGATGGATATCGGTCGAGAAGATAAGGGATCAAGTGAAGAACGAAGGATGGAAAGAGATCAAATCAAAGAACCGAAAAATTCACGAGAGAAATTACGACAGCACAGAAGCAGATCACATAATCAAAACCTTCTTCTAAAAAACACAAAAAAATAACCCTTAGAATATTGCAAAAACGCAGATAATATCGAAGACCTGAAAGGAAATAAGATCGGTTCACAGTTCTATCAGATCAGGAGGAAATAAACCAAGATAAAAACTCTTCAATCAAGATAAAAGCTCTTCAATTAATTAAAAGACACAAGAAGAAAATATGCTGAAAAGGATATAAACCATAGAAAAAGTCTTCAATTAGAATAAAAAGGATGGAGAGAAGGATAATGGAAAAGTTTTTGTGCGTGCAGTGGACGTGACCATTGACCATTGGCCATGCGCCCAAACGAACGCACGTCCAAGGCTCATTGGGCTGCGAAGCATTCCGCATGCATGCTTGCATGGGCGTGATCAATGTGCATGCCTAATGCATTTTATGTATGGAAGGCCTATAAATAAAGGCACTCTTTTCTTCCAACTGAGATAACTGTGATGGAAGAGAAAGTACCAAGGTTGTCAATTTCATTTCGGATTATGTTTCGGTTTAGCTTATGAAACGAAATATTTCGGTATCGGATCGTTTCGGTACTTCGTTTCGAAATATATATAATAAAAAAATTATTTATAATTTATATTCTTTATAAATAATAATAACAACATTTAAGTTTTTAAGCTTCATAAATAATAATAATAATAAAAATAAAGAGTTTGAGTTTTTAAGAGATGTGATCGTGGGGATAGGGTAACTAGAATTTTTTTTTTTATATATATATTTTTTAAAATGGAAATATGGTAACTAGGATATTTTTTTGATATTATATATATATAGTTCTGAAAGGTTTGATAATTCATAAATTGATCTCCAAAATATATTTTACCGAAACGACCGAAACATACCGAAACGGCTGAAAACGGCCGAAAATGGCCGAATATATCGCACCGAAACAGCCAAAAAATCTTCAGAAATGAAACACAGAATTTATCTTTTAAAAAGCTACCAAATCAAACGTCTCGACCGAAACGGTCGAAACGAAATGAAATTGACAACTTTGAAAGTACCACATGGGTCGCATTTATAGCTGGGATTGCCAAAGTACCAGTGGGTCGCATTTATAGCTGGGATTGCCGATTCGGTTCGACGAACGCTGCCAGACGACGTAACAAACAGGTGATACCAATTATAGGCGATCTAATTAAGCTCTGAAGACGTGACCTGCACGGAATTTTTTTTTTCGCTACGAATTTTTTTCAGACGACGGGTAGGTTGGAAAAGTGACCCAATTGCAGCCGAGCTGAGCTGTTTTTCCCTCTTTCGGAGACGGAGGGCCAGATACTGGCTACGGGTAGGTTGCCACTTGCCGATAATGGCGAACAATGGCATGGAGTTTATCCAGTTTACCTACCAGATATTGGCTAGAGAGTTGAAGCAACTCATCTTGCTGACCTAAGGTGGAGCCTTGACCGGCCTATGGGTGAGCCCAGCATCACTTATCTAGTTTAGATGAGTTGCTTCAACTCTCTAGTCAACTTCAGCGTGGTCTCTAGAATTAATTCCTTAGGTTCGATTCTCACAAACAGCATTAGTCTGTTGACATTTAAAATTGATCTTCACACACCAATGGATGCATCTTCACATGCATAGTAACGTACCTTTCTAATGAAATATCTGCCTTCTTGTACAAGAAAAGACGACAAAGCATTTAGGACATGAAGTTTTCCTTTAAGAAAAACCTTTTGATTCAAGTCAACTAAAAATAGACAAAAAGAAGGTACTACGGCTCTTGAGCAAGTTACTTAGGACTCAAGTAGAGACAAAGATTCCGTGTTATCTATATAAACCGAGCTACTTTTGTAGACATCAAAGCAAGTTATATTTTGAGCCGAACTCATATATTAAATGGTTCTTATTAATCCTAATCTTGAAGGAAGCAACATCTATGATAAAATATTTTTAGAATAGAGAGGATGCATCTCATTAAAATTAAAAGAAAAATTTTATAAAACTACTATTAGGTTAACTATGCCATATGGAACAGAGTGTTGGGCAATACTGAATCACCATGTGAATAAATTAAGTATAATAGAAATGTGCATATTAAGATGGATATGTGATAAAACTTTAAAAAATAAATTAGAAATAATCATATAAAAGAAATGATAGGAGTAACCCCAAATTAATATAAAATGAGAAAAAGTCGATTACGATGGTTTGAACATATACAACGAAGACCTTTATATGCTTAAGTTAGAAAGAGTGATCTTTTAACAATCCATGATAAGCATAGAGATAGAGGTATACCTAAACTAATATGAATAAAAATTAAAAAAGATATAACTATTTATAATTTGAATGTCGACTTAATCCTGAATAGAGCAGAGTGAAGGAAGCAGATTCATGTAGCCGGCCAATGTAGTCGAAAAAAAGGCTTAATTCCTTTTTGACTAGATTTACATTGAGAAGAGTCCTAATCAAATTAGGATAGATCGACTATTATGAAGGAGAGTCTTTCTCTTATTAGGGTTTTTTCTTTTTTGTTAGTATCCAACTATGTCTTGTGTTATCATAGGATTACCCAACTAAATCAAACCACATGAATTTTGAAACTATCATAAAAAATCTCTATTTATTGGATTAGTAAGAAATAATTTTTTGGTTAATATTATTTTTACCTTAAGCTATGTTCTTTGGTAGAAAAATTTTCATAAGAAAGTTAAACAACTTTTCAATTAACAAATTTATCCATATTTTTTTATACTTTGATCAACACTACAAGAATATTTGGTTTTAGCGACGCCCATTAGCAACGCCATAAAATATCGATGCTAAATAGCGATGTAAAAAAATTTAGCGATAACTTAACAACGAATTAGCAAAGATCTAAATTAGCGATGCAAAGGTTGTCGCTAATTAGCAACGTTAAAAATCCGCATCGTTGATTAGTGATGCACCTTGCGCATCTTTGACATGCACGTGCTCATCGCTAAAGGGGTGCTCCTGCTCGTCCGTCCAGTCAAGCAGGCGCATGGGCAGCCGTGTGCCGCAATGACTTACCTACGCGCATCACTGCGCGTGTCGCGAACGGATGCGCGCCTTAGCTACATGCCCATGCATACCGCTGCGCACGTCGAGCGTGAACTCATGCCCTAATGATCTGCCCTCATGCGTCGAGCACGAATGCGCACCCTAGTGACATGCCCATGCTCATCGCTGCGGGCGTCGAGCATGGACATGCGCCCTAGCGATGAGAGCCCTAGCGATGCGCCAGCGCACATTGCTCCACATGTCGGGCGTGGACGTGAGCCTTAGCGACACGCACAGGGAAGTCGCTGCATGGCCTCGCGAGCTAGCGATGCACCCGCTCGCTAGGCCGTGCAAGCGTTAGCGATGCATATGTGCCTATCTTTCTTGGGCTGTGCGCTTGATCTAAGGCCCACGGCCCTCTTCCCCCACCTCCCCCCTGTCCCCCTCACTCGGTCCCCCACCTTGCTATTCCCCCCCTCTCGTCGGCCCCCCATCAGCCACCGTCCACCCGGCCCCCCATCGGCCATCGTCTCCCCTCCTTGGCCTTGGCTGCCTTGACCCCCTTTCCTCCCCCTTAGCTCCTCTCTACTGCTCCTCCCCACCCTCGTCGGTCCCCCGTTGGCCTCCGTCCACCCGGCCGCCCTTGGCACCCGACCCCCCCCCTGCCCGGCCCCCTGGCTCCCCCCTTTGCCCTTGGCCCCCTATCTCTCCCTTGGCTCCCCCTTGGCCCCTTATCTCGCCCCCGGCTCCCCCTTGCCCTCGACCCCCTAGCCCTCGACTCCCCCTTGCGCCCCCCCCACCTTGGCCCCTTGGCCCCCCCTTCGACGACCTCCTTAGCCGGTTCCATCCTGGCCCTTCATCTTGGCCAATTTTGAAAAACAAAGAAATAAGTCACCGTTTCATAGTCCTTCATTGAGATAGAATATTATGCAATGGCCACTACTACCAGTGAGCTCATTTCACTTAAAGCCTTGTGAGTAAACCTTGGTATTTCACACTCATGTCTCATGCTTTTATGCATAATCAAGCTACTCTACATATTACTTCAAATTCTTGTTTCATGAACGAACAAAGCATATGGAAATCGACTATCATCTTATTTAAGAGTGAGTTTAATCCCATAACATTATCACTCATCACTCTACCTACCATTGATTAGTACTGATCAGCTGCTGGCCTCTTTATAGAAGCTTTGAGTCATGTTCAATTTCAATTATCATAAGTTGAATATTGTTAATTACTATACTCTAACTTGATGGGTGGTATTGGGTATGATTTCATATTTGATAGCATTAGGTGTGATTCATATTCGATTAGGGTTATTGGGCACCATTCTATATTCGATTGCTATATATATATTTGATTGGCTAATTCTCATATGCCATATATTTGATTGGTGTGATTCTTAAATAAACATACTTTTAGTTTTCTATATTTATCAGACATGACTTTGCATATTAATGTATTATTTTTTTATATGCTTTTGCATCATTAATTTCATTCTTAGCCAATCAGTTATTGCCATGTATCGTTGTCTATGTTCCAGCAACAGCTCTTCTAACCCTGCATATATTTTCATTAATGTAATGAGAATAAAATGAACTATACATAATTTAACATTATGATAACCGAAGTCTTTAACCAAAGCTGAAACTATTCAACAATCCAGCCGCGAATAGCTGCCAGATCGACACCGTGGAAGGGTACGTTCGTATTGTTCATAGCTGAAAAATACAACATATTTAATAATTCGATAAAAATGACTATCGATCAAGAAGACAGAGAATAGCAGCATCAAAAAGTTTCTCTTTCTAAAAAATCACTATCGACGTCAGGTGTGAAGTTCCCTCCAAAGCGCAAACAGCGCGTTGCAGACGATAAAGAACGAAGGACTTGCTTCTCTCCTGACTCTGTTTGGTGATGTTGGTCAATGCCAACATGGTTGCCTCGCACTGGATGGACTCGGTGGATTATAAGCCGTTGAGCCCACCGAATCCGCACACATGAAAGACTTGGTTGCCTCAACGGCTGCGTTATCCGTGGCCTCGCCTCCCGTCTACCATCGCTCGCTCGGTTGGAAAAACTAGTGAAGCATCTATCATTAGCTGGTGTTTATGACGATATCTGGATTACATCCCATTTTCCTTGACGATATCTACCTTGGCTTGCTATGTCGTGGGAGGCATGTAAGGCTCAACCATCTCCTTCAATAATTCATTTGTATTGCAAGTATTTATTTTTAACATATGATGCAAATTTTACTGGGCGACGCCTCCCTTGTTAAGCACCCCCCTTGATTCTCGTCCCGTTTTCGTAGCCTATTTTGGAAACCATGTATGAGGAACGGCTGAACGGTACAGCGTACGTGTAGTTGCTAAGCTCAAGGTCAGATATTCAAGTCTTTCTTGTAATATTTATTATTTATCAAATAAAATTATTTTGATGTCACAGCGAGGTGTAACAAATTGCCAGTGAGTGATCTGGGTCCCACGAGAGAGATACAGCCAGCCGGAGCAGGTGACAATAAAAAACAAACCTTTCGACTTCTCTGAAAAAATAAAAAATAAAAATAAAAATAAAAACCTTAATAGAGCTTATAGGCACAAAGAGGGAGGGAGAGTGAAAGGGAGGTGCCAGCGTATTACAAAAAAAAAACAAATAAAAACACAAAATCCACCAAGCAAGAGACAGTGGATGACTTACCCACTTTAAAACGTGGAGAGAGAAGAGAAGATGTAGAGGGAAACAGAGACAAGAGAGAGGATGATACTATCGCACCGATTTCAATAAATATATGTTGTTACTATTGACTTCCGAGTGCCAATGAATGAAGATGGGATTCAATCCTTCGCACGGGCAACGACTTCGTATGATACGAATAGATTTTGTTTAGTAGACAAATGAATCAACTTATATGTCTTAATATTTAGATCGATTAATACAAATAAATCTGTTTAATGGACAGATGAATCATTTTGTATATTTTAATATTTGAACCGATTGATACGAAAAGATTCTGTTTAATGGATAGATGAATTGGCTTGTATGCCTTAATATTTGAAACCTTGGTATGAATAGATTTTGTTTAATGGATAGATAGATTGGTTTATATGTTTTAATATTTGGACCGATTGATACGAATAGATTTTGTTTGATGAATAGATGTGATGAGGGGTAAAATCATCATTATATTATTGATCTCTCACATCAGCGATGAGATCACACCCAATCCAAACACTCCGCCTGCCAGCTGGCATGATATTCTAGCGACAAGGTCAAATCAGCTTTGATGGGGTCGAGCCACCCTGAGAACCCGGACTGCCCTTATACTTCGGCCGTCTGAGCCGAGCTATCCTTATTCCTCGAAAACCCGAGCTATCCTTATGCTTCGGCTATCTGAGCCAAGCCATCCTTATGCTTCGGCTATCTGAGCTGAGCTACCCTTATGCTTCGGCCATCTGAGCCGCGTCATCCTCATTCTTCGGTCAAGCCGAGCCATCCTTATTCGTTGGAAATTCGAGCCGATCCATTTTATACTTCGGAAAACCAAGCTATTCCTCGTCCAGGCCAACCACGGCATTCAAAATACCTCTGCAGAATCCGGCGCGGGAGAGTCCCTATTCGCTGAAACTGAACAAGATTCCAAACGGAGAATCATACCCAGGAGTGGCCTAGAGCCTACGCAATTGTGGGATCCCAAGGCATCAGCCAGCTCTTCTAGCCGTCGATCTTCTAATTGATAAGATACAGATTCTACCGATCTCGTAACAAACTCAATTCGAATCCGTTTCAAATCATAACAACTTTCGACCCCCACGACGCGCCCAGGGAGTCAGGTGATCCTCTATAAATACCATGGCATTTCAACCTCTCAAGTACGCACAAATCAACCTACAAAAAACTTTCATACTTTCCCTTGGCTGGATAGAATCGATTACTCTATTAGAGCTCCGATCGAGAGCTCGGGGGAAGATTTTTCTGTGAAAAGTCTTCTCCTCACATTTGCTTGCTGTGAATCTCCACTGACTTGGGCGTCGGAGGGTCCCCCGCAGAGGGCAACCCCAAGGAAACCCTCTGCGAGCATGGACTATCTTGCAGGTTCCACCCCGAACGTTGAGATCGGAGTTCAGACCTAGAGCCGGAAGTGCACCCGAGTCGGAGAACGGATTTCCGTGGTAACAGATTGGCGCTAGAGGAAGGGCCTCAAGTCCCATAAACTTGTAATCCAGGAGACAAGACTAAAAAACCAGAAGAAGCATCCTCTAATGGCCAATCGGAAGAGAGCCACCTCTGAGGCTCAGGAGCAGGCCGCGTCTCAAAGTCATGATCCAGTCAGTGATGTAGCACCTCCACTACCACCACCAGCCGAAATTCCTTCCCCATCGGCAATGGCGATAACCCTGGACTAGTTCACCACTCTGGTTCAGCAGGTTCAAGCATTGACCTAGATGATCCAGGGATTTCAGGCAATCCCTGGCCCTGCCAATCCTGCCTCCCAGCCTCGCGAGGAGGCTGCTGCCCCCGCTCCACCTGCAATCTCCTCTTCCATCCGCCTGGGGCGGCGGATCATGGTCGCCAGCCTGCAAAGATGAGACCGGCGCTGCAACAAGCTGGAGGGAAGAGCCCACTTAGATCCAGGCGGGTTCGCTCTCCCTTCCCGATATCTTCTCAGGATTTAACACCACTGTCATCTTCTATCGCTCGATCTCTCCTGCCACTCTGGATGAAGGGATCAGGCAGCAGATGCAGGAGATGCATCAGGAATGGCGTCGGGAACTAGACGCTGCCAAGCAAGCTCCTCCATCTCAGCCGAAGGCGGAGCAGGGCATTCCCTTCTCCAAGAAGATCATGGGGGAAGTGATTTCCTCCCATGTCAAGCTGCCCGCCATCGAGCCTTATCACGGATCTTTCGATCCCGATGACCACCTCAGTAGTTTTCGATCGATCATGATGTTCCATGGGGCATCAGATACGATTCTTTGTTGCGCCTCTTCATCAGCCAGAACCTGGTTTAATGGCTTAAAACTAGGTTCCGTTGGTTCATTTGACGAGCTGAGCCACCTCTTCATCAGCCAATTTGTCAGTAGCCACCGTCACCGTCGGAGATTTGATTCCCTCTCCGAGGTTAAGCAAAGAGAAGGGGAATCCTTGAAGAACTATCTCGGTCGATTTAACACGGCCATGCTAGAAGTGGATCACCTTAACCATGAGGTGGCCATGTCAGCCCTAGCGGGCGGGGTGTTAAAGGAGAGTGACTTTTACCTGGCGTTGGAGGTCAGTTACCCTCCGAACCTCACCGACATGATGGCCCTAGCGGAAAAGTACGCCAGAGTCAAGGAATCACGGAGAACTGCCTGCGCCAAGCTGGCAAGAAAGAAGGAGTCCAAGGGCTCAGACAAACACCGGTCTGTCCGTCAGCTAAGCCCATCTCGCCGCCAAAGGGTTCCCTCACCACCACCAAGGAACCACACTCGAAGCTCGCCTAGGAGGTTCAACTGGTTCACCCTACTCACTGCCCCGAGGGCGCATATCCTCATGGAGATAGAGCGTCAACTCCCTCGACTGCCTCTTCTCCGAGGGGATGAGACCCGGAGATACCCTACCAAGTACTACCGCTACCACTAGGACCATGGCCATAACACCAAAGAATGCTGGCAGCTGAAGAATGAAATTGAGAGGCTCATCCAGCGGGACAGACTGAACCAATTTAGGGGAGCGCCCGAGCCTAGAAATGGGGGTAACCGCCAGCCCGAGCCTCAGCAGCCTCCTCCTCCAAATCCCCCGGTTGTTGGCCACATAAATGTGATCGATGTGGTCGGTAGTCCGTCGGATCGGCCAAGATGGTGAAGAAGATTCGGCACCAAAGAGAACATGGACTGATGGGCTCTCCTTCTCCAATGAGAAAATACAATTTCCTCATGATTATGCACCGATTGTATCTCTCAATCTAAACAATTATGATATAAGCCAGACTCTCATTGATAGTGGGGACTCTGCTAATACGTTGTACCTCGATGTGTTTGCAAAAATGAAACTGCTCATGGAAAATCTCGAGCCATGGACTCCACCTGATGGGGCTCACCGGCAATGTTATTACCCAGAGGGAGTCGTGACTTTAACGGTTCGGGCAGAAATTTGGCCCTGTGTCGCACTATTCGCACGGATTTCCTGGTGACCAAGCTTCGGTCGCCCTGCAACACAATCTTTGGGAGACCGGGCTAGATAGTTGCTATCTCCGTCCCACATCTAATTCCCAGCCGAACAAGAAAATGGTGGAGTTCGAGGAAGCCAAGCCATAGCTCGGCACCGCTTCGTCGCCAGCCTTCGGTCCAAATTGCCCGAGGTTAACAAGCGGACCGCTCGGAAGAATTTTGACAAACATCAAGGAGAGTCGGCCAAAGAAAATACCGCTAAGCGAAGCTCGGCCCGACCGAACCGTAAAGATTAGATCACAGCTGGAAGAAAAGCCTCGGCAGGAGTTAATAAAAAAAAAATATGCTGATGTCTTTGATTGGACCTCTTCTGATATGTCGGGTATCAGCCCATACGTTCTCATCCGCCGTCTGAATGTGGACAGGATGTCCCGACCCATTAAGCAGAAGAAAAGGAGCTTCGCCCTGAGCGACAGAATGCTATTGAGGAAAGAGTCGACAAGCTTATCAAGGCGAATTTCATTCGGGATGTAAACTATCCTAGCTGGCTGTTAAATATTGTTATGGCAAAGAAGTCGAATGGCAAGTGGCGGAAGTCTTCAGGCCCAGTACCTACAAGCTCCAGGATATAAACAGGAAATCCATTCCCGGACATGGAATTCAGACAATCTCCGCGTATACCATCAGTAAGGTATGCTTTCTATAGGCTTGCCCCGTTTACAGTATTGGCATCTTGTTTCTATGGTCCGGCATAATCGCTACAATCATTTTTTTGAAAATTCATAATAAAAAATAGATGCTGCTTACCAATTCTCGACACGACCGAGCTGCCTCCTTGAGCAGAAAATCTTCGTACCTCGGCTGGGCCAAGTCCTATTCCACAAAGACTTGGTATGGCCGAGCACTCCCAGTACGGCTGGGAGCCAAGTGATCTACAAGCCTTTGGACAGATTCGGGCAGCTTACAAGCCCCAGCCGCACCAAACAGCGCGGAAGCCCCGACCAAAGCCGAAGTGCGTATCAAAAGCCTCGGCCAGAGCTGGAGTGCATCTCTTATTATCGGAAGCCCGAGCCAAAGCCGAAGTACGTATCAAAAGCCTCAGCCAGAGCCGGAGTGCATCTCTTATTATCGAAAGCCCTGGCCAAAGCCGAAGCATGTATCAAAAGCCTCGGCCAGAGCCAGAGTGCATCACTTATTATTAAAAGCCTCGGTGATTTTTCGAACACCCCTACGTGACTGAGACGTCCCGCTATGCTTCGGCAGAGGTTGGTAACCTTTCTTCGCTTACCAGCAAGATTGCACAAGTTATCCCTTTTCAAAGAAATAAATGCTTCATCCCTCAAATAGGGCCATGCGTACTACATGATCTCATGCGGTCGCCCAGGCCTTTCTCCGACCCAAAACAGAGATAAATACCTCCTCCACAGAGGACTGAGCGACATATTCACAAAAATAAAGTGACAGAAACACTGTTGAACTTATAGACTATGCTACGGACCAAAAAGCATAAAATGAGAGTGACAACTCTCAATACAATCGCATTAGAAAAAGAGACAGATGCCACAAGAAGAAAGAGTAAAAAACTTTCTTTATTTGGTTAATCGATGAGAGATACAACCTCTCAAGAGGCGTTACAAGTGCGTCAAAGCACGGGAAATACAAGTAAAATAAAAGGCTCGGTCGAGTAGCTTCGGTCGATAAACGACGTCTTTACATCCGATACCAGAAATCAGATAAACCAAACAGGCTCTGTTAAGCCACTGGTTAATCCCAAAGAACAAAGCCGGCCTCCCATGGGTCCCCCAGATGAACTAAGAGATCCAAAATGGGGCGCAGACCTGTGATGCCGATGATACCTCCTCCCCAAATGGGATGCTGGGCCGATAGCCACTGCCCAACAATAAAAGGCATAGAACCAGCAGACCCACACACCACTCAACTCCCTCTTCACATGGCAAAAGATTCCTCAGATGTAGGAACAGAGTTGAGGGGGAATGGGAGATTCATGTAAATCACGGGGGATACATGTGCTTCGCGTTTCCAACAACCCCCGCGGCAGGTGACAAAGCCCATACGGGAAGCGTACACATGCACTTCCCATATGACCTCTGCGGGCCTCCCGTGCACTCTCCATATGACCTCTAAGAATTCCTCCCTTGAGGACTATCTGCTTTTCAGCAGCTTCTCCATCACCCCAGCTATCTAGAATGAATCAACCTTCAAAAGGAAGGCTCGAACTCTCCACCCCCAACTTCAATAAAACAGACGCCATGGAAACTCTTACCACTCACAGAAAAGAAAGCCTTGGAGATAGCCTAACACGGCCCGCTCATCCCATTTTATAGGCAAACAGACCGAGAGAAGCTAATAAAGCAGAAAGCCCCGGGACTCAAAACGCCATGTCTACACTGCCGCATGGCATTTCAGAATGAAAAGAGCACTTTTCAAAGCGCACCGAGCGCATTTCCCAGACCATGATGTACAACAAAAGATTTCCCTCTGATCTTGAATCAAGAGTCTTAAATGCAGGAAATCATCCGCTAGTTCGAGATACGAGCGGGTCTGGGAAATCGCCTTGTGAAAGCGATGCCCTCAAAGGGTGATCGAATGCTTAACTTGCACATCAAAAAGACCCGTGTTGGAAAAGGCCAAAGGATAAATGCCTCACACAAAAAACAAAGTGTCCTTCGATGAATCACAAGTCCGCCTTGTCAGCCCTGGCAGAAAATGAAATGATTTCTCATAGACCGGGCTATCCGCCAAATCTCGACCCCAGTCAGGATACTCACACAATTTTTGGTCACATCGCGCCGAACCATTTTATGCCCCAGCCAAATGAGCCAATGTCTTACTTCGGATAGATCAAACTATCTGCCTAAGCCTCGGCCTTGACCGAGACATTTTCTTAAGTTCCAACCGAGCTAGCTTACGTCGGCAAAGCAAATCGGTTAAACTCCGAACGAACAGGACACTCAATCCATAAGAGATAAACCGATCCAGGAACATGAATTGATTCGTTCGCCATTTGGATAAACCCACGACAAAAAGATCATCCAGAAAAGACAAGCAAGTAGGAGTCAAAAGATCTATTTCATTAAAAAATTTCAACTAGATTACAAATCTGGAACACGAAAATACACAAGCAACCCTCAAGAATCAAGATCCGGGTCCGTCCCAAGAACCTCTTTGACAATCTCCGAAGGGGCTCGACTCGCTTCACCCACTTCAAATGCCGAAGGAGGAGCCTCGGATGCCTCGGCTGCAGATTGAGGACATTCCTCAGAGGCCACGGCCTCACTGGGGCCTAAAATAGCGTCAAGATCGATATCCGAGATGTCCTCGTATTCCACTTCTTCGCCCCCCGGGGTACAAGCATCAAAGTGTTCGGCATCCAAAAAAGACAAATCCCATTCGGGATGTACCTGAGATATCTTTGCTCGAGTCTCCTCTTCGCCGAACCGAAATGCATCGGTGCAAGCCCCTCTACATTCTTCAGAAAATTGCGCAGAATTTTTATACTCCTCCACAGCCGAAGTAAGCTGATTTTGGAGTTCGAGGTTCATTCGGCGACTCGTGGACAACTCTGCCCTTAAACTTTAAACTGCTCCTGCGCCTCGAGCCCAATTCTACCCATATGCGAAACACCAGAATATTTGAGTCCACTAGCAAAGGGAAAACATCGAAAAACAAATAAAGAGGAAGACGTCATACCTCTTCTTCCCGCCGAGCCATCTTATTGTTCAGCTCCTGGATCTTTCCCAAGGCCTACAATTTTGCCAATTTGTTTTCTCGAAGACCCTCCCTAAGGTCATTAATTTGAGACTGGTTGTCCCCAACTTCTCGCCGTGACTGGTCAAGATCAGTAGTGAGCCGAGCAACCTGCTCACTTCGCCATCTCAGCCGATTCTCCATATCGGCAAATTCCTTCTTTAGGCCAGCAAGCTGATCCCGCTACTGCCGGCACTTGTGCTCCTCTTCCTCAAGCTTCCTGCTCAAATTATTTTTCTCCTCAACATGATTAGCCCTCAGCTGGTCCCACCTCTTATCAAAATGCCGTTGCAAGGCACTAAATTCCTTGGCATGTTTAGCCTTGATCTGAGACAACTCCAAGCATGCCTTATCTGACTATTCGCGGAGCTCTTTAACTTGTGCCTCAAATTGAGAGGCCCTCTCGGCAGCAATTCGGCGGGACTCGGTCATCTTCTCAAGATCCACCCTAATAGACTCAAGAGCCCTGGAGAGCCGACTGGTCGAATCCATCCTCGACCGAAGGTTGGCTGCCTCCTTCCTAGCCTGGGTGCAGGCCCCACTGGCCAAGTTTAAATGCCAGTTCAACGCTCTTGTGACCAGGGTAATCTGCAGGGAAAACATGAGTCAAAAGCTACGACCCAACCGACCAATCAGGGATTATGATCTTGGCACAATAACTTACCCGAGAGATGTAGTTCGAAGACATCGTCATGAGGGTGGCGTTATTGATTTCGGAAAGGAGAAAAGCGTCCTGCGGTACCCTGATCTGACCAAAAGCCGCCTCAATGATGTCCCCGACTGTGGGCTTGTTCGTCAAGGAACTTCCCTAAGCGCACAAAACAGGCCTCATCAAGGCGGTGATCATATCATCCACCTCCGGGCCATGGACGAAAGAGCTCGTGGCCGAAGAACTGGCCCGGGGAACTCCGACCTGAGAAGCTATCCACTCGGATTCCTTCGCCAGAACTCTAACATGCGAGGCCTCAGATACTCCGACCCCGATTAAGAGAGCCCTAGCCTGAGCATCCCCTTCATTCAACGGTTCTTCTCCTTCTTCTTCCACTGATGCTTCTACCTCTTCCACAACGTCCCTGGGGACCGCGGAGGAGGGACCTTCAGCAGGAGAAGGCACAATGTCATGCCCCATACCCTATATTGGATCTAGGGGTGGCAACCCACCACATGCCTGGCATGCAAGGCGTTCCGAAATATAACATTTAATACCAGAAGGGGTAATAACTATATATCGTCCAATTTAAATGGTTCTTAATACAAATCATAATCATAGGTTTTAGGCTACATGCCCATCATACATAAGTCACTGGGGTTACAACAAAATGTTGGATCTTAGTTTCCTCTGAATGAAGCTCCAACTACCCCATATCCTATTCTTCAGTCCTGTGGCTCTGAAAAACATTGTAAGATTTATATGAGCTTACACTCAATAAGTAAGCCTACTATTATATAATCATTTCGTCAAGATATTATCAAACCATATTTTCATGTATAAAACTTCCAATTTTAAATACATTCATCATGTTATCAAAACATGTATATCATCAGCTCAAATAATTTTGAAAGCTTAATTATACAATAAATGCTGAAATATGCAATGTAAACAAACCCACTGTATTCATATAATTATTATTTCCTTATGTGTCCCACGGCCCTACAACACCCATCTGGTGCATCACTCTTTAATGTCCCCTAAGAGGAAAGGTTCTGGTACCAGCATTATGCCATATATCATAATCAATCACAACACATCCTCTAGATGTGTGTGCATTATGCAATATATTAATCATATCACATCCTCTAGATGTGTGTCCTCCACATATCTTTCCTTGTAGAGGTGGGTCCCGTATCTCTCGGCATTTCACATCGTTTTACATCATATGAGAACCGTGACACATATCATCATCATATTTGCATGTAGCACATCATGCATCATCATGAGCATAAGCTCATCATATCATATATACAGTGGTTTGTACATTCATAGCATAAAATACATCAATAATACCAGTATATTTTTGCAAAGCCAAAATAATCACATCATTCAATTTTTGCACATTTATAATCCATTACTTTGCAAAATATCAGTAATCACATATAATTATAGCAGATACCCAATTGTATAACAAAATTCCATTTTGTCTCATTTTTTCAAATAATGTAATATATCCATAATTTTTATATTCTAATAAATTATGAAAATTATAATAAATGGCTTACTTACCTCAGTACACTAATTCCAAATTGTAAATCAGCTATGTGGACATCCGGTTACCTACAGCATTAATTTCCACAATTAAATCTCAAAAATTGGAACAATGCAGCATCCCCTAAGGTCTACCCAGTCTAATCCTGGGCCCAACTTTGGGCTCAAATATCTTTCAATATATAAGCCCGAATGGGAAAATAAAAATATCCGAGAAACTAGAATCAACGCCGAATCGGGTCATATTTTTATTTCTCCATTCCCGGCCCAATACATGGCCTAAAATGTAGCCCCAAAATAGCTCGTGAGCCGGCCCAATAGGGCCCAAAGGGGGACGGCCCGGCCCGCTGAGCCGTCTCCCTCCTCCCGCCTCCCCTGTTTCACCCGAATAGGGGAGGGAGCCATGCCAGCGGTCAGGGCCGCCGCCGGCCAATTCATGGGCGGTCCGGCTGCCAGCAACCGGGACCAAGCCGGCCACCGCCGCGGCGCCTCCCTCTCCCTCTCTTTCTCCCTCAATTTCTCTCCTTCTCTCTTTCAATTGTCCGTGGCTTGGAACCGCGCCAGTGGCACGACCGGCCACCACGGCCGGCCGGATCCTCACCGGACAGTTGCCAGCCGCCGGTGAGGCCTCCTGGCTGACGCCCAGGCCCGGCGAGGCATCGGGAACTCCGCCGGGCCCGAACCAAGCCGTGAACTGGCTTGGTTCTCTCCCTTTCTCTCTATCTCTCTCTCTCTCAATCTCTATGTAATTCTCCTTACCTGTGGCCGGCGCCGGGGAGAGCTCGTGGAGAAGGAGGGGTGCTCCCACCCTCCTTAAATAGCGGCGAGGGGAGGGTTATCCCCTCCCCTGTACCCATGTGAAGGGGGCGCGTCGGTGCCCCCTTCCTTGACTGGCTGCGGCACCCCCTTGCCGCAGCCATCAACAAAGGCGGAGGAAGGGGGCGGCGCCCCCCTTCATCCGTCAACAATGGCGGATCCTCACCATGTGAGGATCCGTCGGACGAACATGGGTTCACATTCTTCCTCCTTATAAAAATTTCGGCCTCGAAATTGGTGTACTTCAAATAACATTTAGAATCCAACGCTTTGATCATATGATTAATCTTCTTTCCAATTACATATGCTATGTTACAAACAATTGAGGATATTTCTCTTTAATTTTCTCCTCAAGTTCCCAAGTAGCTTCCCTCTCAAAATGGTTACTCCACTGAACCTTGACATAAGGAATGCTACGCCGTCTTAAAACTTGATCCTTGCAGTCCACAATACGCACAGGATGCTCCTCATACGTTAGATCCTTCCTTAACTGCATGGGCTCAAACTGTATCACATGGCTAGGGTCAGGAATGTACTTTCTCAATATAGATACATGAATTACATTGTGTACCCTAGAGAGTGCCGGAGGTAATGCCAAGCTATAAGCCACCTCCCCTACTTAGCTCAGAATCTCAAATGGTCCAATGTATCATGGACTCAGTTTACCTCTAATCCCAAATCTCATCACATTTTTGGTTGGTGATATCTTCAAGAAGACATGATCTCCAATTTGAAATTCTAGCTCCCTTCTTCTCACATCAGCATAGCTCTTCTGTCGGCTCTGAGCTGTGCGGAGTCGTCCCTTGATCAGTTGTACCTTTTCTACTATCTGTCGAATCAGCTTAGGGCCCAACAATTTTCTCTCCCCCACATCATCCCAACATAAGGGAGATCTGCATTTTCTACCATACAAGGCCTCAAATGGAGCCATCTGGATACTGGCCTAGTAGCTGTTATTGTAAGCAAATTCCACTAAAGATAAGTGGTTGTCCCAAGCACCACCCAAGTCCATCACACAGGCTCGCAACATGTCCTCCAGGGTCTGTATGGTTCTCTCAGACTGCCCATCTGTCTGGGGATGGAAGGCTGTGCTGAAGTTCAATTTGGTCCCCAGAGCTCTATGAAGACTCTTCCAGAATTGGGACACAAACCTAGTATCCCTATCTGATACAATAGATATGGAATACCATGAAGCTTCATAATTTGCTCAATATACATGTTGGCCAATCTCTCACTGGAGATCCCAACTCTAAATGGCAGGAAATGGGCTGACTTCGTCAATTTGTCTACAATGACCCATACCGCATCATTGTTCTGAGGGGTCTTAGGTAGACCAGTCACGAAGTCTATAGTGATCTTCTCCCATTTCCATTGTGGAATCATCAGAGATTGAAGGGGTCCCGCAGGCCTTTGATGCTCAGCCTTCACTTGCTGACATACCAAACATTTGGCTACATACTGAGCAATCTCGCTCTTCATTCCTTTCCACCAAAAGTTTTCCTTTAGGTCTTTGTACATCTTGGTACCTCCTGGGTGCACCGTGTAAGGAGAATAGTGGGCCTCCTTCAGGATCTCTGCTCTTAGTTCCACCACATTTGGCACACAGAGCCTACCATCAAATCTCAGGGATCCATCCTCCATTATAGTAAATTCATTCTGAACCCCTGACTTCACGGCTTCTTTAATCTTTTGCAGGTCCAAGTCTTCTTTCTGGGAGGACTTGATCCTGTCTAACAGAGTTGGTTGGAGTACAAGTGCTGCTACAAGTCCATCGGACCGTTGTACTCGCAATCCAACCTCCAGCTTCTCAAGATCCCTCTGGATGTGAGGCTGAGAGGTGATCATAGAAGCCAACTCCGAGGAGGACTTCCTACTCAAGCATCAGCTACCACATTGGCCTTCCCTGGATGATAGTGCAGGTTCAGGTCATAATCTTTAGTAGCTCCATCCACCTCCTTTGCCTCATCAAGTTTAACTCCTTCTGAGTGAAGATGTACTTCAGACTTTTGTGGTCTGTGTACACATCACATGCTTCTCCATATAGATAATGCCGCCAGATCTTTAAGGCAAAAATTACAGCAGCCAACTCCAGGTCATGAGTAGGATAATTTTGCTCGTATGGCTTTAGCTGTCTGGAGGCATAAGCTATCACCTTCTCATTTTGCATCAGAACACATCCCAATCCCTTCCGAGAAGCATCCGTGTATAGAGTGAATCCTCCAGATCCTGACGGAAGGGTAAGGACGGGGGCTGACACTAGGCGTTGTTTCAGCTCCTGGAAACTTCTCTCACACTCCTCAGTCCAGTCAAACTTCGCTTGCTTTTGGGTCAAGCGAGTCAGGGGTAGAGCAATGCGAGAAAAGCCCTCCACGAATCTGCGATAATATCCAGCCAGCCCCACGAAGCTTCTGACTTCAGATACATTGGAAGGTCGACTCCAATTTACAACTACCTCAATCTTCTTTGGGTCCACAGTTATGCCATTTTTAGATATTACGTGACCCAAGAATGATACTTGGCTCAACCAGAAGTCACATTTCTGCAACTTGGCATAAAGCTTTTTCTCCGAAGGGTTTGCAGAACAATCTTCAGGTGGTCCATATGCTCCTCCTGTTTTTAGAATACACCAGGATGTCATCAATGAACACCACCACAAACTGGTCTAAGTATGGCTTAAAGATTCTGTTCATCAAGTCCATGAATGCTGCGGGGCATTAGTTAACCCAAACGGCATCACCAAGAACTCGTAGTGGCCATACCTAGTCCTGAATGCTGTCTTAGGCACATCTCCAGCCTGGACCTTGAGTTGATGGTATCCTGACCGAAGGTCAATCTTCGAGAATACCCGAGCTCCTTGGAGTTGATCGAACAGATCATCGATCCTCGGCAAGGGATACTTGTTCCGCACTGTTACCTTATTGATTTCTCGGTAATCAATGCAGAGCCGAAGACTCCCATCCTTCTTTTTGACAAATAATACTGGAGCACCCAAGGAGAGACACTCGGTCTGATAAATCCCGGTCTAGGAGCTCTTGCAATTGGTTCTTCAACTCTTTTAGTTCAGCTGGGCCATACGATAAGGGGCCTTGGATATAGGTCCAGTGCCAGGGACCAAATCAATGGTGAACTCACTTCCCGGTCTGGAGGCAATTCGGTCAAATCATCCGGGAAGACGTCAGGAAACTCCATAGCCACTGGAATATCCTCCAACTTCACCTCTTCCTGCTGAAGGTCCTTGACCACAGCAAGAAACCCTTGGCCACCCTTCATCAAGATTTGGCAGCCGCAGTGCTGATACAAACACTGAAGCCAAGTGTTCCTGGCTTCCAGTAAAACTGAATTCAGCTGATTAGGGATTTTGAAGATCACCATTTTCTGAAACAGTCTACCGAAGCATGATAGGAGGCCAACCAGTCCATCCCAAGGATAACATCAAAGGACTTTAGTGGAAGGACGATTAGATCAGCCTCCAACCTCTTGTCGCCCACGTTGATCTGGCAGGATCTGCATACAGACTCCACCCTCATAACATCTCCATTTGGGAATGCAATGAGCAACTCTTGTTCTAGGGGAACGGGTGTCAATGATGCATTATTGGCAAGATAAACATCAGATATAAACGAATGCGTGGCACCCGGATCTACTAAAGTCTGAGCATAAGTGTTGCCTACTTTAATTGTCCCTGATCACAAAGTTTAGTTGTCTTAGATGTCATATAGCTGATCCTATTTATCTTTCATGATCAATATTATATCGCATATGAACAAAATAGTCTTAAAGGGGTACTTAAGTAACAGGTATACCTGCCACAACGAAGTTTGAAGCGGCAGCATCCTGTTGGGTGAGGGTGAAGACCCTTCCCTGGGTCCTCGGCTGCTGCGGCTGGTTCATCCCAAGATTTGGAGAAGACAGCTGCTCCCTCCGAAGGGGACAAGTGGCCATCTTGTGATCCACTTTCCCACATATGAAGCAGGCACCTCTCGACCCACGGCACTGCCTGCCGGGTGGATGTTCCCGCAGTGAGGGCAATAGGTCTCCTTACCCTTCGGTCCTGTGGGGGGGGCTGATATGTATCTTTCTTCTTAGCCTGCCCCGAAGACTGGCCCGAAGGAGACCCCTTCCTTTTCCTCTTTAGCTCCCACTCCTTCTGATTCCTATTCATGTCTCTTTCGATCACCAGGGCTTTGCTCACTACAGCACAATATGTGGAGAGCTCAAATGCATTGACTGCTTGCCTCAGTTTGGGTCACAGTCCTTCAGTGAACCTGGTGATCTTGGCTCTCTCAGTGGTCACTATTTCCGGAGCAAACCGGGCTAGCCTAGTGAACTCGGCTTCGTACTGGGCCACAGAGAGATTCTTCTATTCCAGCTCCAGAAACTCCGACTCCATCTGCCTTTGCACACTACTGGGAAAGTATTTGTTGAAAAAGGTCTCCTTGAACTCCCTCCAGAAACAGCCTGTCCACCCAATCGCTGCTCCATATGCAACCACCAATCATATGCCTCCCCTTGAAGGAGGTAGGTGGCAAATCTAATCCGCTCCTCCTCCTGGCTACCATGGGCCATGAAGGCCTTCTCCATCTCCCTCATCCATCCCTCAGCATCAGCGGGGTTGGTGGATCCAGAGAAGGGAGCAGGGCTAAGCTCTTAAACTCAGCAAAGCTCCGACTCCCTCCTTGCCAGGGTTGCGGCGGAGCGGGCTACTGGTGGTTCAGGTTCAACTCGTGGGTCTTGCTGAGTATGAGGGCCGGGCTGAGCTGGCACCACTTGTTGGATCTGCTGCTGCATAGCCTGCACCATTTCCACAAGAGCCTGAAGTATCTCAGTCTGGCGCTGTTGCTGATCATTACCAGCCACATTGATGAAACCAGAACCTCCAGAAGTTTGCTGGCCTCCCTGCTAGCCAGAGTTACCAGCCTAGGAACCTTCAACTTGTCGTATACTTCTAGTGTGACGAGGTATGACTATTCCCTGCCAAGTTTGGTTCCAATCAATATCTTTACAACCCTTAAGTTTTCAAAAATATTTATTAGAAAAATTATATCTTCTTAGAGTTGTTACCCTCCCAGTGTCATCCTACTGTTTTGCCTAGTGTCATGTTATGTTTGTCCCTAAGGTCAAACCTAGGCTCTGATACCACAGAAGCTGTCACGCCCCAGACCCTATATTGGATCTAGGGGTGGCAACCCGCCGCATGCCTGGCATGCAAGGCGTTCCGAAATATAACATTTAATACCAGAAGGGGTAATAACTATATATCGTCCAATTTAAATGGTTCTTAATACAAATCATAATCATAGGTTTTAGGCTACATGCCCATCATACATAAGTCACTGGGGTTACAACAAAATGTTGGATCTTAGTTTCCTCTGAATGAAGCTCCAACTACCCCAGATCCCATTCTTCAGTCCTGTGGCTCTGAAAAACATTGTAAGATTTATATGAGCTTACACTCAATAAGTAAGCCTACTATTATATAATCATTTCGTCAAGATATTATCAAACCATATTTTCATGTATAAAACTTCCAATTTCAAATACATTCATCATGTTATCAAAACATGTATATCATCAGCTCAAATAATTTTGGAAGCTTAATTATACAATAAATGCTGAAATATGCAATGTAAACAAACCCACTGTATTCATATAATTATTATTTTCTTATGTGTCCCACGGCCCTACAACACCCATCTGGTGCATCACTCTTTAATGTCCCCTAAGAGGAAGGGTCATGATAGCAGCGTTATGCCATATATCATAATCAATCACAACACATCCTCTAGATGTGTGTGCATTATGCAATATATCAATCACATCACATCCTCTAGATGTGTGTCCTCCACATATCTCCCCCTGTAGAGGTGGGTCCCGTATCTCTCAGCATTTCACATCGTTTCACATCATATGAGAACCGCAGCGACACATATCATCATCATATTTGCATGTAGCACATCATGCATCATCATGAGCATAAGCTCCTCATATCATATATACAGTGGTTTGTACATTCATAGCATAAAATACATCAATAATACTAGTATATTTTTGCAAAGCCAAAATAATCACATCATTCAATTTTTGCACATTTATAATCCATTACTTTATAAAATATCAGTAATCACATATAATTATAGCAGATACCCAATTGTATAACAAAATTCTATTTTGTCTCATTTTTTCCAAATAATGTAATATATCCATAATTTTTATATTCTAATAAATTATGAAAATTATAATAAATGGTTTACTTACCTCAGTACACTAATTCCAAATTGTAAATCAGCTATGTGGACATCCGGTTACCTACAGCATTAATTTCCACAATTAAATCTCAAAAATTGGAACAATGCAGCATCCCCTAAGGTCTACCCAGTCTAATCCTGGGCCCAACTTTGAGCTCGAATATCTTTCAATATATAAGCCCAAATAGAAAATAAAAATATCCCAAGAAACTAAAATCAACGCTGAATCGGATCATATTTTTATTTCTCCATTCCTAACCCAATACATGGCCCAAAATGCAGCCCCAAAATAGCTCGCGAGCCGGCCCAATAGGGCCCAAAGGGGGACGGCCCGGCCCGCTGAGCCGTCTCCCTCCTCCCGCCTCCCCTGTTTCACCCGAACAGGGGAGGGAGCCATGCTGGTGGCCAGGGCTGCCGCCGGCCAATTCCTGAGCGGTCCGGCTACCGGCGACCGGGCCCAAGCCAGCCGCCGCCGCGGCCGCCTCCCTCTCCCTCTCTTTCTTCCTCAATTTCTCTCCTTCTCTCTTTCAATCGTCCGCGGCTTGGAACCGCGCCGGTGGCACGACCGGCACCACGGCCGGCCGGTTCCTCACCGGACGGTCGCCAGCCGCTGGTGAGGCCTCCTGGCCGACGCCTAGGCCCGGCGAGGCATCAGGCACTCCGCCGGGCCCGAACCAAGCCGTGAACCAACTTGGTTCTCTCCCTTTCTCTCTGTCTCTCTCTCTCAATCTCTCTGTAATTCTCCTTACCTGTGGCCAGCGCCGGGGGAGAGCTTGTGGAGAAGGAGGGGTGCTCCCCCCCTCCTTAAATAGCGGCAAGGGGAGGGTTATCCCCTCCCCTGTACCCATGTGAAGGGGCGCCTCGGCGCCCCCCTTCCTTGACTGGCTGCGGCACCCCCTTGCCGCAGCCGTCAACAAAGGCAGAGGAAGGGGGCGGCGCCTCCCTTCCTCCGTCAACAATGGCGGATGTGAGGATCCGTCGGACGAACAGGGGTTCACACACAACCTCCACCAATCTTTCGACGTGTAGCTCCACTTGAGCTTCGGCAGCCGTCAATGCCTCTTCTGACCCCTCCACCTGAGCAGAAGTCTCCTCCATACGCAATGGGCTCTCCACCACCGGTGACTGAAAGACGTCCGGTGGAGGGATCGCCGGACGTGCCGACGACATCTCCTCTGCGTTGTCTGATACAACTACTATTTGGAGGGGAGAAACCTCGATAGCTCCCCTCAAGCTCTCCCCAACGATTTTCTCTGCTACTTTGCCCCCCTCCAGTAGGGGGGCTCGTCGACCATGGTTTGCGCTTCCGCTACCTCCCTTATTGGGGTGGAAGAGCGGTGACTGGTGCCATCTTTCTTTGGCCCCTTCAAACGAGACCCAGAAGGATGAGACCTCTTCTCGGGTCCATATTTGTCCCCAGAGCTGGAGCCCCTTTGGCGCTTGCCTGACTCCTTCCTCATCTGGCCCACAAACGTCGATCTTTTAGCTGAAAATGCAAAAAAATAATTCAACCAAATGGGAATACCCAAACAAGCTAACCGTCGTGATAAAAGAGAAAAAAAAATACACTTACCCCGAGGGTCGATAGAACTAATCCCGGCAGCGAAGAGAGCATCCTTAGCTAGCAGAGTGCTGGCCAATATCTCCTGACCACTGCGAAGGGTAACCAGATCCCTTTTCTCTTGATCGCTCAAATCCAAACGCGCCTCTGGGTCCTTCACATAATTGCCCCATCCTCTCGAAAAATCCGAGCCGATATTTCCTTCGGCAATGAGAAATCGAGACTTCCACCCCTTTATAGAAGAAGGGTTATCGAAAATCATCTTGAATGACTTCGAGGGCCAATATAGGGCCACTCAGAGCTCCTTCCAGAGACCAGGTTATAGCAAACGCAGAACAGGGGAAGAGTTGCAGTCACCCCAATACGACTGCACATCGAGACAAACCCAACAAGATTTTGCCAACTGTTTGGGGCCACCATCATTGGACATATGTTATAGAACCTCATCACCTCCTGTATCAATGGGTGAAGAGGGAATCAGAGACCTACTCTCAAGCTCTCTTCGTAAAAGAAAACTCCCCGGCTCAGCTCGGTTGAAACCCGATCCTCGGTCCTCGGCGCCCATAAGGCTACATCCCCAGGAACTCTATAAAGATGGCGGATTCTACCCAAATCCTCCGGTGTGATCTCAGAAACAGCATCGCCTGGACCACTCATATTGGCTAACGGAGGGTAAGACACGAACAGGCAAGCAAGGGCTTAGAGTTGGAATAGAAAATCTTTGTAACACGGATGAAGGAGCGTTATAGAACAAGCACCGCTGCAGCCCTCTTTAAATAAGCGTTTCAGAAAGAAAACCCTAGATGCCAGAAATCACAATACAGGCGCCAGAAATAAAGGAACCCCGCCACGTGGAGCTCCCACTATCGCAGCTTGCGGTAGACTAGGCATCATTTTCTTAAGCCACGGTAGAAAATGATGACGAAACAGCGGCCCATCATTTACGGGATCATCATTGCCCGCCTTTTGAATCCCCCAAATAAGATTGCTCTAGAATTCTACTCCCTATATCCGAAATTACACTTCGGACTAGGGAGTGGGGGGCATGGGATGTGGGGTAAAATTATCATTGTGTTATTCATTGCTCACATCAGCGATGAGATCACACCCAATCCAAACATCCTGCCAGCCAGCTGGCGTGACATTCTAGCGACAAGGTCAAATCAGCTTTGATGGGGTCGGGCCACCCTAAGAACCCGGACTGTCCTTATACTTTCGCCATCTGAGCCGAGCTATCCTTATTCCTCGGTAACCCGAGCTATCCTTATGCTTCGGCTATCTGAGCCGGACTATCCTTATTCCTCGGTAACCCGAGCTACCCTTATGCTTTGGCCATCTGAGCTGCACTATCCTCATTCTTTGGTCGAGCCGAGCCATCCTTATTCCTTGGACATTCGAGCCGATCCATTTTATACTTCGGAAAACCAAGCTATTCCTCATCCAGGCCAACCATGATATTCAAAATACCTTTGCGGAATCCGGTACGGGAGAGTCCCTATTCGCTGAAACTAAACAAGATTCCAAATGGAGAATCATACCCAAGAGTAGTCTAGAGCCTACGCAATTGTGGGATCCCAAGGCATCAGCTAGCTCTCCTAGCCGTCGATCTTCTAACTGACAAGATACAGATCCTACCGATCTCGTAACAAACTCAATTCGAATCCGTTTCAAATCATAACAACTTTTGACCCCCACGACGTGCCCAGGGAGTCAGGTGATCCTCTATAAATATCATGACATTTCAACCTCTCAGGTATGCACAAATCAACCTACAAAAAACTTCCATACTTTCCCTTGGATGGACATAATCGATTACTCCATTAGAGCTCCGATTGAGAGCTCGGGGGAAGATTCTTCTATGAAAAGTCTTCTCCTCACATTTGCTTACTGTGAATCTCCACTGACTTGGGCATCGGAGGGTCCCCCGTAGAGGGAAACCCCAAGGAAACCCTCTATGAGCGCGAACTGTCTTGCAGGTTCCACCCCGGACGTTGAGATCGGAGTTCGGACCTGAAGCCGAAAGTGCACCGAGTCGGAGAACAGATTTCTACGGCAACAAGATGGATCTTATCTACCTAAAAGTTTTGAGCATTTCGACGGACATCAATGTTACGATTGGATCAACTCATTCATATAATTTAGGTTAAATTTAATTATAAAATAAATATAACTTATTTGTTATTTGAAATATATAAAGATTAGTTTTAAAACATCCATAAAAACTTTTGCAAAAGAGATCTACATATAGATATGCTCTCATCTACCCTATGAAACGTATAAGAGATGCATACTCTTCGAAAAAAAAATCTCTTCATATTATAAAAAATTTGCACTATTTATTTGAAAATCTATAATATTTACTTTTAGTTCTCGAGCTACCATGCATATGCATGCTTATTAAAGCGTATGCTTTATATCTATGCGCTTATCAAAGCCTATGCTTATGACATCTATAATCTTGATTAGTCTACCAGTTTAGCTAGAGATTTGTTAATTGCATTTATGTGAAATAACCATATTCTATCATAAATAACTTGTTAATGGCAATTATTGGAAATAGCCATATTACAACATAAACATATATATAGACATCATCTTCTAGATTAATGATATATAGAATATTAAACTCTAATTTTAAAACCTATATTTTTTATTAAATTATCTATTTTATACAAAAGTTATCTTAGTATCTATGCATATGTATGTATGTTTGCGCATGTTTACAAAGGTCATTAGAATAGCTTTTCATCCCACAATATATATATATATCCTTGTTGCCGCCGGGATCCGTCCTCCGACTCGGGCGCAGTCGATCTCCAGGGGGCGGACCTGCACACAAGTCCTCGCGCGAGAGGCATTGGGGGTGGCCCTCCGCGGAAGACCCTCCGACGCTCAAGTCAGTGAGAGAAAATTGGCGATCAATCAGAAAACGGGAAGGTGGATCCCTCTAGGGAGTCTCTCCGGGGACGGCCAATCGGAAGCTCTAGAGGGTGAGAGCACCGACGAGCAGCAGGAGAGTGGGGAGTGAGGGTGTGAGCGCGCGCGTACCTGAGGGAATCTATGAGCGTGATACTTATAGGCTGTCGCCTGGATCTTGAGCATCTTCTGGAAGGTTCAGAGGTTGTTAGGATACGGGAGTGGATCGAATCAGGCCGTTGTGGGGCTGTTGGGATCCGTATCTTGTCCGTTAGGGGATCGACGGCTGGGAGAGCTCCTTGATGGCTTAAGATCTGGTAGATGTATAGGTCTCAGGTAGCCTTCATAGGTTCTAGACCACTTCTCAGCATGATTCCTTGCCTAGGGTGCCGTTACAGTAGGCTTAGGCTCAGGTTCCGCGGAGGTGGGTATTGGATCGTGGGTCGTTCAGTGAAGTCAGGCCATGGAGGCTCAGGGAAACGAGCTACAGGAAGCTCGGGAGAGCCGAGCTATGGAAGCTCAAGGAAGCCGAGCTATAGAAGCTCGGGAGAGACGAGCTATGGAAGCTCGGGAGAGCCGAGCTATGGAAACTCGAGGAAGCCGAGCTATGGAAGCTCGGGAAAGACGAGCTATGAAAGCTCGGGAGAGATGAGCTACAGAAACTCGAAGAAGACGAGCTATTGGAGCTCGGGAGAGCCGAGCTATGGAAGCTCGGGAGAGACGAGCTATGAATCTTGGGAGAGCCGAGCTATGGAATCTCGGGAGAGACGAGCTATGGAAGCTCAGGAGAGCTGAGCTATGGAAGCTCGAGGAAGCCGAGCTATGGAAGCTCGGGAGAGAT
Organism: Calamus simplicifolius; assembly: GCA_900491605.1. Classification (NCBI taxonomy): domain Eukaryota; kingdom Viridiplantae; phylum Streptophyta; class Magnoliopsida; order Arecales; family Arecaceae; genus Calamus; species Calamus simplicifolius. The sequence goes on from UESW01003849.1 coordinate 282,398, forward strand.
GAGCTACGGAAGCTCGGGGAAGCCGAGCTATGGGAGCTCGAGGAGGACGAGCTATGGGAGCTCAGGAAATACGAAGGGAAGGGGTCGGTCTTAGCCCCCTTGTATGGATATTAATGCAATGATGATTTTACCCCTCAACACATGCCCTCCACTCCCTAGTTCGAAGCGTAGGTTTGGGCATAGGGAGTATAAGTCCAAGTGGCACGCTTTGTATGGGGCGATTTGGTTTAGACAGCCCATGTAATGATGCTTTAATTAATGCGGCAGGGTCCTCATGCCTTCGTGGGTAAGGCTTCTCCAAGAGTGACGGTTGGGAATACGCCACGTCGCGAATCCGATTAATACGGCGTTTATCGAGGCGGTTCCGTATGCCTGGGGTGAGGCGCCTCGTCCTTTCAAGATGGCTTCCTTAGTGGGGAAGCAAAGCCGTAGCCGTGCTATATATATTTTTTGTTTGCAGTATTCTCTCGTTTTGTTTCTTGAAGAGTCTCCCCCCTCGCAACGCTCGCTGTTTTGCCTGGTGCTTTTCTCGGTTAAGATGACGATGAGCCCCGACGACGTAGCTTCTGAGATTCTTGCTGAGGATGTGGGAAGGATTCATCAGTGGTATGGCATGCCCTCAGATGTTGTCATGCGAGTGCCAGAGCCTGGACATAGGGTCTCGCGGATCTGGAGCGGGGGTCGTTTATGAAGACAGCTTGAAAGCAGGCTTTCGTTTTCCTCTCCATCCCTTGGTGAAGGAGATCATGACTCACTACAACATCTGTCCGACGATGGTGACCCCAAACAGCTGGCGGAGCATCATCGATTTATCTCAATGTGCCACCAAATTCGGATTGCTGCCACCCTTCCTCTTTTTCATGCTTGTTATCATCTGATACCCGGGAGGAAATCAGAGTGGCCATATATTGGACCTCGGAGGTCCTTCAACGTGATTGTGGATAAGCCGTCCTCTATCAAGGGGTGGAAGAGTCGATTCGTTATTGCCGATGGGAATATTGGTTCCGACTTCCCTCGAAAATGGGGAAGCTTTGTTAGGGATGCGAAACGCATCCGGTCTTATCAGAGCAGGAGGAGAGAGATTTGGACGTCCTCCGCAATGGCCAAGTGTTTTCAGCCAATGATCTGTTATCGAAGGGGGCCCTCTTCGCCGCCGGGCTCAGCCCCCTGGACCCGCAAGGTGAGTCCTCCTTTTACTTTCTCCGCTGCGTGTTACCCCGACGAATGTGTTTGGATTTAATCGCATATGCTCCGTTCTTACAGCCAAGAGGTCGGCATTGTCGAGCCTCGCCAAGAGGAAGAGAGGCAAGCGCCCAGGGGAGAGCAGCGGCGTGGATAGCGGTAGGCCCGAAAAGAGGGCTCACACCTCCTCAAGGAGCTCGCCGGACGCCGGGCAATCATGATAGGAGCGCCAGAGGCGAAGGAGGATCCAGGGAGAACAGCTATGATCCCTTGCCCTCCTGTGTTGGAGATATGGATAGTTCAGACGAGGCTCCATTGGTTCGTCTGACCGCGTCCCCTATGAAAGAGGAACCGGCGACGATGGCGGAAGCGGTCGTTTCTGGGGGGCCTTCCATCTCCGCGGGACCACTACTGGCTCCAGCAGGAGAGGGAGAGGGGACAGCTGCAGCCGATGAGGTTCAGGGAGAGCTCCCTCTTGGTCTCTCTGCGGGGGAGTCCGGTGGTAGTGACGCCGGGTCGCTCGCGGTAGTTCAAGAAGCGGGCCAGATAGAGGCTTCGGCGGAGCCTGCAGGGGAGGCGCAAGTGACAGCGACGGAAGGAGGCGCAATGAAAGTGGGATCTCAGCGGGAAAAGGGTCCTGCGATGGAGACTCCTTCGAGAAGGGCTTTGAGGAGGCTGGTGCTTGGGTTGGCCGAGTTATCTAAGGAGACTCAAGCCAAAATTTTGATGGAAGAAGCTGGGAAGCTGAAGGCTTCTCCATTGGAGGTCGCTCATGTTGGTTCTTTGGGTGGAAATGACCAGCCCGGTAGTTCGAACGCGGGTGTTGAGGAGGTATTTTCTGCCTTAATGAGGTCGGCCTTGTATCCGGGTGCAGATCCTTCGGTGGACAAGTTTGCAGATTTGGAGTTGGTTGATGCTGCGTTCGGACAGCAAGGCGTGGCTGAAAGTGTCCATCTCCTTCCCGATATCGACAATACGACCCTGATGAGGATGACACGGGCCTATGCCTCGCGGGTGAGTTGCCATTCCTGGGTAGTGGATACATTCTGGCTGACTTAACTCTCATTCATTCACTTTTACCCTGCAGAGTGTTTTGCTTTCTCGGGCGATATGCTGGCGTCTGAGTTTGGCGATGGGGCCAGCATTCAGGCCAGGAGAGACAACGCCGAGCTCAATCGCGACTGAAGGTGTCTGAGAAGTTCGAGGAACTTATGGCCATTAGTAATAGAGGTTTGGAGGGGATGAAGGCGGCACACCAGGTCGCCCTGGCCGAAGTGTCCAAGCAAAAGCGTAAAGTGGAGGAGTTGCAGGAACTCCTGGCGAAGAATGAAGACGCGTGCTTGGAGCTGGCTAGAGTTGAGTTGAAACATTCCGCGGAGGTGGCGGCGATGCGGCAGGAACATAGTGAAAGTTTGGGTCGGCTGGGAAGGGAAGCTGTCGACGAGAGAAAACGCCTGACCAGAATGCTCGGCGAAGTGGAGGAGAGACTGAAACGGCGCGATAGTGAAATCGCCGACTTAAGGGACGGCGCTAAATGGCACCAAGGGATGATAGCTCGGGTGAGCAACGAGCTATCCCAAGCCTGAGGTGAGGTCGAAGCCAAACAGTTAAGGATTAATGTTCTCCAAGAGAGGGTCGAGCTGGTCGGAGCTGACAGAACAAGGGCCAGGGGTGAGGCCGAGGAGCTGGCCAAAAGGTTGGCCAGACGAGAGGAGGAGGTATAGTCTTACTTCCCCCCCCCCCCCTTTTTGGTTTCTTTAGCTGGTCTCTTGTGATGCCGACTGATTTTGGTTTTGCAGACGGCAAAGTTAGGGTTGGAGAATCGGGCTCTCCAAGGTGAACTCATATCTAGCCGCAATAAGAGCTCAGAACTCGAGGCGCGGTCCAGCGAGTTTGAGGAGCAAAATGCTATTCTGCGGGCTCAAGTTGCGGAGGCTGAGAAGCAGGCTGCTGAGGCTAAAATGCAGCTCGCCATACTCAAGGGGGGACAGGACGCAATCGGCGTTGACGCCTTCCAACTTGGAATGGAAGAGTATAAAGACAAGATATCCAGCGTGCACCCGGAATGGGATCTCTCTTTTCTGGATACTGAAGCTCCTGATGCCGGTGAGTCCGAAGGAGAAGAGGAGATGAATATGTCGACGTTTCTGATACCGATCCTGGTGCTGCCCCGGGTCCCAGCGAAGCTAGCTTCTGAGGGACGATCGCAAACTGCCACTGAAGGGGCAAAGGCATTAGAGAAAGGTGAATCTAGTCATACCTCTGCGGATGTAACCGAGGGTTCTTCTAGAACTGATGTGGTTCCCGGCCCTTAAGAGCCACCTCTGTACTTTGCTTTTTTGAAAGTCTGATTGATGCCTTTTAATGAATGAACCCTCTATTTTCATTTAAGTGCTTTTCTTTGGATGGCCCTGTTGCCGTCCAATCTTACCTCAATCGCGAGCGACTTATGGCTCATTGATGTTCTTATGTCATCTTTATTCCAGGATTGAGGAAATGCATTGGCTTGACCCAAGGCGGGGCGATAGTCCTGGATGGCGAACCGATAGACGAATTGGTTTGGCTTGTGTCTAATTAAAACTTGAGAAATGAAGCCAGTCGGTCGAGGCTGACGGACAGGATAGGTCGCTTGGGCCGACAGACGGCATAGATCGGCTAGGGCCGACGAGCAAAGTAGGTCGGCTAGGGCCGACAAGCAAAGTAGGTCGGCTAGGGCCGACATATTAGGGTGGTTGCCGAAGTATTTTTGCTTCCTTCGGTCGCTTCATTTTTCGCTAAATGAAGGAATAGTTTTTGTAGCCTTCGTGCTCATTTCATTTTGAGACGTCCGATTTTGTCGCACGAATTCCTCGAGCGACTAACCTCGCTGGGAAGCAATCGACGGACAGTTGGTTTTCGTGCTTTTTGCTATCCTGCAGCGCCCTGCCGTTCTGCAGGTAAATCGGTTTTTATTTCACCGAAATTGATGATACGGCACTGTGGGGAACATAAAGCTGTTCTGGTGCCTTCTGGAAGGTGTTCCTTTCCCATGTGGGTCGTTTTGGCGTACGGCGCACGCAGCCGTTTACCATTGGGGGACATTATTTTTGTAGGACGATCCCCTGATCCTGCCAGTTTCCGTAATGCTGGTGGACGTTCTCTGTATTTAATGATCGCGATTCGGGATTAAGAGGAAATCTTCGCATGCGTCATGGTTCAGACGGTGGGCTCGGCGCGCACTAGGGCGCCGCTTTCATCCTGGGAGGCCACGTGGAGGTGTGGCCCAGGTGTTTGAATCTCGGGGCTTATAGCCTTGGTAATTGTTCCCGGTCCATTTTTGGCCTATAAAAAGGGGAAGTGGGGTAGTGTTAAGTCATCCCCAAAGTTTTTCTCCCACTAGAGTTTCCATCATGCTCATTTTTCTGCTATTGCGAGTGGGAGGACTGAGCTTTCCTCTTACAAGCCCTTCGCCACCGGATAGCTGGGGTGATAAAGAAGCTGCCGAAGGATGGCTCGCCCTTAGGGGATGAGTCCCGGAGATCATATGGAGAGCGCACAGGGAGGGCGCAGAGATCACACGGAGAGCGCACACATGCTCTTCCAGTGTGACCTTTGTGGTTCCCCTTCGGAGACGTATGGTAGGGGGTGCACGCAGGCTCCCCATGGTTTGAGTGAATTTCGCCTCCTCCCCTAATTTGGATTCCTGGGCTCGCCTGCCTGGGGAATCTTTTACCACATGGGGAGGGGGTGAAAGCGTGCCGCCCGCCGACGCCTTGTCCTTGAGCCATGGCAAGGTAGGGCGGCTCACATTCGGCTTGGGAGAGCGTTCTGACGCCAGGGTCTGCTGGCCTCCTACCTGCTCGCCGGGGGTCCCTCGATGGGGTGGTCTGGGATGACCACCCTGATATCTCGTTGGGTCACCGAGATATCATTATTGATTGAAGCTGGCCGCAACTATTGGTCCATGTCGCCCGGCCATTATCGGTTCGAGCTGACTGGATGCGGCTTATCTGTTCGACAGTCCAGACGCCGGAGCATCACAGTTGCCCAGATCTGCTTTGGAGCAGTTGCCCGAGCTTTGTATTTGTCTTTATTTTATGCATCTCAATACTCTTGTAACGCCTTTCAGGCATTTGTAACTGGTTTTGATGGCAATAAAGAGAGTTCTATTCTGTTTCTCAATCTCTATTTCTTCTGTGCCAAGCTTATTGTCGTTGTAGTGGGGTACAAAGGCGTCCCGCTCGCTCTCAGGCGAGGATCCCGTGCTATCCGAACTAGCCGAGGTTCGCGAGCAGTGGTCGGGAGATTGTTCGACGGAACACGCTCCTTATCTTGCTTAGAAGCTCGGTGATTTATGTCTCGTTCGAATATTCGCGGCTCGGCCTTGCCGAGGTTCGAAGAATTCGTAGCTCGACCCAGCCAAGGTTCGGAGATTTCATAGCTCGGCCCAGCCGAGTTTCGAAGAAATTTTACCTGGCCCTGCCAAGGTTCGAAGAACATTTTACTTGGCCCCGCCAAGATTCGGAGAACATTTTACTTGGCCCTGCCAAGGTTCGGAGAACTTGTAGCTCGGCCCGGCCGGGGTTCAGAGATTCAGGGCTCGGAGAAATGACTTAGTTGCCACTATGAGCCGTAGTGTTAGATCCTGCGGTGCTTGGTGAGGGGCGTCAGGATGGGCGGTACATGGTCACGCTCTTTATTTATGACGCTATCCCTCCCGAGGGGACGAGTCACCGCCAGGCGCCGGATTTCTTTCTTTTTTGTTCTTCCCGAGAAGGGGGCCAGCCTTAAAAGAGCTTGGGGAAGTGTTGGGAGCATTTATTATGGGGGGCCAGCAGATCAAAAAATATCCTATTCAGGGGGTTCCCGAATTATCCGTACGTGCTTACCGATCTCTCTCGGGATGGGGCACGACCCTTCGGATTCCGCAGGCAATAAAGCGATGACACGTGGTGAGTTCTCGTAGGTCGGTTGCTGCGGTGCGACCGATCGAGATACCCGCCTGGCAAGTATAAATATGACCGAGGGATGTTGGCCTTAGCCATCCCTCATTTTAGGTCTTGAAATAGCATTAGATCATGGCTTCTCAAGGGCGATCCTCCGAAGAGTTACGTGCATCACTCGACGGTCTGTTACACCCGCAAAGGGGGCGTCCCACAATCACTGTTAATGGGTTGGGTCTGGCGTCGACCCTTGCGAGCCAACAGCAGCTCGTAAGGGTCGTCGAGGAGTACGTGGATGTATCCACGAAGGAGGCGGAGGCCCTGCGCCGGGTGGCAGACCGGCAGAGGGAGGAGATCGCGTCGCTTCGCCAGCAGGTTGCCGATCTCACCGAGCGCCTGGAGGATCTGCTGGCGTCTGGGAACGACTCTGAACCATAGTTTATGGCCTCTGTTACTTTTTCTTTTGCTTTTTGTTTTTGTTTTCCTGTTTCTTTTTGTACTCCCTTTCCTCAATCAATGAAAAAGGGCTTGTTTGGATAATTTTCTTATCTCAAGATTTTTAGCTTTAAAAATGCCATTCGCATAATAGTTGGGGAGTCGGTGTGGCTCCACTGGTTCACGCGCCGAGTCATGGCTCGGTTTGGGATAGGCGCTTTGTTCGGCAAGTTATAGGGGTGTTGCCAAAAAGCTTTAGTAGCGAAGAGGGGGACCTTCCGGCTTTTGCTCGGGGTCCGCGGTCGGTTTTGTGGGGCTCTATTGGACCCTTTAGGGGTTTGCCGGAGGCACATCCTTTGTGCGCGCTGATAGTTTTTCGCGTAGTGTGCCTTTTTCAGATCGACCGAGGTTTTGGGGACTACTTAAGAGTCCTTCGGTTTTAACCAGGGGCCGCACACTTCGACTTTCCACTAGGATTTTAGCTCGAAGAATTTTTGCTTGGCCCTGCCAAGGTTCGGAGAACTTGTTGCTCGGCCCAGCCGAGGTTCGGAGAATTTTTTTTACTTGGCCCTGCCAAGGTTCGGAGAATTTGTTGCTCGGCCCAGCCGAGGTTCGAAGAATTTGTTGCTCGGCCCAGCCGAGGTTCGGAGAATTTTTACTTGGCCCTGCCAAGGTTCGGAGAATTTGTTGCTCGGCCCAGCCGAGGTTCGGAGAATTTTTACTTGGCCCTGCCAAGGTTCGGAGAATTTGTTGCTCGGCCTAGCCGAGGTTCGGAGAATTTTTACTTGGCCCTGCCAAGGTTCGGAGAATTTGTTGCTCGGCCCAGCCGAGGTTTGGAGAATTTTTACTTGGCCCTGCCAAGGTTCGGAGAATTTGTTGCTCAGCCCAGCCGAGGTTCGGAGAATTTTTACTTGGCCCTGCCAAGGTTCGGAGAGTTTGTTGCTCGGCCCAGCCGAGGTTCGGAGAATTTTTACTTGGCCCTGCCAAGGTTCGGAGAATTTGTTGCTCGGCCCAGCCGAGGTTCGGAGAATTTTTACTTGGCCCTGCCAAGGTTTGGAGAGTTTGTTGCTCGGCCCAGCCGAGGTTCGGAGAATTTTTACTTGGCCCTGCCAAGGTTCGGAGAATTTGTTGCTCGGCCCAGCCGAGGTTCGGAGAATTTTTACTTGGCCCTGCCAAGGTTCGTAGAATTTGTTGCTCGGCCCAGCGAGGTTCGGCCTCGGCCCAGCCGAGGTTCGAAGAATTTTTACTTGGCCCTGCCAAGGTTCGGAGAATTTGTTGCTCGGCCCAGCCGAGGTTCGGAGAATTTTTACTTGGCCCTGCCAAGGTTCGGAGAATTTGTTGCTCAGCCCAGCCAAGGTTCGGAGAATTTTTACTTGGCCCTGCCAAGGTTCGGAGAGTTTGTTGCTCGGCCCATTTTTTTACTTGGCCTTGCCAAGGTTCTCGGCCCAGCCGAGGTTCGGAGAATTTTTACTTGGCCCTGCCAAGGTTCGGAGAATTCCTGTCCAGACAAGTAGCTCGGTCGTGCCGAGGATTGGTAAGCAGCATCTATTTCTTTTTGCAACCTTTGGCAATGTAGTGCATAATGATTTGCATTGAAAAAATGTGCCGACAGGAAGATATAATGAGGCATATGAAAATAGACTTGGAAAGGACGTACCCTATTGATAATATTTTCGGAGATTGTCCGAATTCCACGTCCGGGGATGGATTTCCCATCAAATCTTGTAGCTTGTAGGTTCCCGGTCCAATGATCTCCGCCACTTGGTACGGGCCCTCCCAGTTTGGCGCCAGCTTTCCTTGTTCCAGCAGTTTGGAAACAGAGGCTTTTCGGAGGACAAGGTCGCCGGGTAGGAAGGCTTTTCCCTTTGACTCTGGAGGCGTGGTAACGGGCCACCCTTTGTTGATAAGCAGCCACTCTGATCCGGGCCTTTCTCTGATCTCCTCCACCAGGTCGAGGTTGGTGCGGAGCTGTCGTTGCTAGCTTCCTCTGAGTAGCTTTCCACCCGCAACGATGGGAGGCCTATTTCCACAGGGATAACGGCCTCCGTGCCGAAAGCCATTCGGAATGGGGTTTCACCTGTCGGGATTCTCGGGGTGGTGCGGTAGGCCCATAGAACATGATGCAGCTCATCCGCCCACCTGCCTTGGGCTCTGGAGAGGCGAGCTTTGATTCCCTGAAGGAGGGTCCTGTTGGTCACTTCGGCCGCTCCGTTGGCTTGTGGGTGCCCGACCGAAGTGAGGTGGTGACGGATTCCATGCTCCTCACAGAACTGGCAAATTTGGAGTTGTCGAACTGCTTACCGTTATCGGTGATTATGGTATGCGGGAGGCCGAATCGGCAGATGATGGACCTCCATACAAAATCTCTGGCCCGTGCCTCGGTAATTTGTGCAACTGCTTCCGCTTCGACCCATTTGGTGAAGTAGTCATGGCGACAAATAGAAATTTCCGCTGTCCCGTGGCAAGCGGGAATGGGCCGAGGATGTCCATCCCCCATTTGGCGAAAGGGCCAAGCGGAGGATATGGAAACTAGTTCGGCGGAAGGGAGCCTTTGGATGCTTGAGTGCCTCTGGCAGGGGTCGCAGGCTCGACTAGGTCGTCCGCGTCCTTTTGCATGGTCGGCCAGTAGTAGCCTTGTTGCAGTACCTTGTGGCATAGGGACCGGCTTCCCAGATGGTTGCCGCAAATCCCTTCATGTACCTCGCGCAGAGCATAATCTGCTTCGGACGGGCGAAGGCATCTGAGCAGCGGCATGGAAAAAGACCGTTTGTAAAGCTGGTTGTCAATCAGCACGTAGTGGGTGGCCTGCAGCTTCAGCTTTCTAGCCTCTCTCCGGTCGGACGGAAGCGACCCTTCTTTGAGATATTTGAGGATAGGGTCGAACCATGATGGTTCGGCCTCAACTTGCATTATTCGGTCGGCTTCCGCGATGCTGGGCTTTCCAGAGTCTCCAGGTGGAACTTTTGTTCGGCATCCATCGACTCCGCGGTCGCCAATCGGGAGAGTAGGTCGGCGCGGGCATTCTCGATCTGGAAATCTGAATGATTTCAAATTCGGCAAAATGGGGAAGCAGGCTCCGCACCTCCTGAAGATATCGAACCATGTTCGGTCCCGGGCTTCAAACTCTCCTCGTACATGGCCGGCTACCAGCTGAGAGTCGGTGAAGGCACTAAGCTTCTCCACCTTCAGATTGCGGGCGATTCGGAGGCCGGCTAACAGGGCTTCGTACTCGGCTTCGTTGTTGGAGGCCGGGAAGGAGAATCGGACGCCATATTCGAAGGTTATCCCCTCCGGACTGGTGAGAACCAGGCCCGCACCGGAGCGATGGGCATTAGATGACCCGTCGACATGGAGGAGCCACCGGGCTCCAGTTTTTGGTTCTTCGGGGGAGTCTGGGGTAGAACCGTCCTCCGGGATGGTACACTCGAGGAGGAAGTCGGCTAGCACCTGGGCTTTGATGGCTGGACGAGGCTGAAAATGTATGTCATGCTCGCTTAGCTCGACGGCCCACTTGGTCATTCTCCCCGACGTCTCGGGACGGTGGACTACCGCCTTGATGGGTTGGTCGGTCAGAACCGTCACGGAATGTGCTTGAAAGTACGGCCGCAGCTTCCGAACTGAGGTGATTAAGGCCAACACCATCTTCTTAATTCTGCTGTACCTTGTCTCCGCATCGCGGAGTAGCCTGCTGACATAGTAGATCGGCTTCTGGACTTTGCCTTCTTCTTTGACCAGCACCGAACAAATGGCACCCTCCGAAACAGCCAGGTACAAGAATAGGGTCTCTCCCGGGGCCGGACTGCTGAGAAGTGGGGGCGAGCCGAGGTACTTCTTGAGATCTTGAAATGACCTTTGGCATTCGGAGTCCACTGGAAGTTTTTGGCCGATCGGAGAGTTTTGAAGAAGGGGAGGCATCTCTCGGCCGACCGTGCCACAAAGCGGTTAAGGGCCGCTATCCTCCCGGTTAGGCGCTGGACCTCTTTGACAGATGCCGGGGGCGCCATTTGTTGGAGAGCTTGAATCTTCTGGGGGTTGGCTTCGATACCTCGCTGGGAGACCATGAAGCCGAGAAACTTCCCGGAGTTAACGCCGAAGGCACATTTGGTCGGGTTGAGTCTCATCCCGTACTTGCGCAGCGTTGCAAAGCTCTCTGTGAGGTCCTCGACATGCTGTGATGCCTCCTTGCTTTTGACCAGCATGTCGTCCACGTACACCTCCATATTCCGGCCGATTTGCTCCTTGAATACTTTGTTGACCAGCCTCTGGTAGGTTGTACCTGCATTTTTAAGACCAAAAGGCATACACGGTAACAGTAAGTACCTCGGTCGGTTATGAAGGCGGTCTTTTCTTCATCTTCAGGGGCCATTCGGATCTGATTGTAGCCTGAATAGGCATCCATGAATGACAGCATCTGGTGGCCTGAGGTGGCGTCCACGAGCTGGTCGATCCGAGGGAGGGGGAAGCTGTCCTTCGGGCAGGCTTTGTTGAGGTCGGTGAAGTCGATGCAGATTCTCCATTTGCCGTTCGACTTCTTCACCATGACGACGTTTGATAGCCAGCTCGGATAATTTACCTCTCGGACGAAATTAGCCTTGATGAGTTTGTCTACCTCTTCTTCAATGGCCTTTTGTCGCTCCGGGGCGAAGCTTCTCTTTTTCTGCTTGATGGGCCTATGCATCTCGTCCACATTGAGACGATGGACGAGAACCTCGGGGCTGATCCCTGGCATGTCGGAGGCGGACCAGGCGAAGATGTCAGCGTTGCTCCGGAGGAACCTGATCAATCTGCGCCGAGACTCTCCTTTGAGCAGCGACCCGATCTTTATAGTTCGGTCGGGACGAGCCTCATCCAATGGCACCTCCTCCAATTCCTCTGCCGGTTCTCCTCGCTGTTCGGCGAAGTCCTCCGAGCGTCCAGCCCATCAACCTCCGGCATTCTAGACTGAAGGCTTGTAACAAAGCACTGCCGAGCCATGGCCTGACTTCCTCGAACAACTCCAACTCCTCGCTCGGTGGGAAACTTCATGGATAGATGCGGGATGGAGACAACTGCCTTGAGGGACATCAGACCGGGCCTGCCGAATATCGCATTGTATGGAGATCTGAGGTCGGTTACTAGGAAATCCGTCTGGATAATGGCTACAAGGGGCCAGGTTCCCGCGCGGACTGTCAGGGTGACGACCCCTTCTGGGACGATGACGTCGCCAGTGAATCCCATCAAGGTGGAATCCACGGCTCGCAGGTTTTCCATGAGTAATTTCATCCTGGCAAACACACCGAGGTACAAAACATTTACCGAACTTCCACTATCAACAAGGATTCGGCTTACATCATAGTTATTCAAATTAAGGGATACAACTAGTGCGTCATCATGGGGAAGCTGTATCCCTTGGAGATCATCATCGGAGAAGGAGAGCTCGCCCGTCCGTGCCTTCTTTGGCGCCGATCCTTCACTGTCGCCCCTGGGGCTCGATCCGCCGGCCTCTTCAATCATGTTAATGCGGCCGATCACGGGCGGATTCGGTGGAGGAGGAGGTTGTTGAAGTTCGGGCTGGCGGTCACCTCCTTGTTGTTGTGGCTCGGGCGCCCTCCTGAACTGATTCAGTCGCCCCCACTGGATCAGCCTCTCGATTTCGTTTTTCAGCTGCCAGCATTCTTCAGTGTCATGGCCGTGCTCCCGGTGGTAACGGCAGTACTTGGTGGGATCTCTTCGGGTCGGGTTCCCTCGGAGAGGTACTGGCCGGGGGAGCTGGCGCTCTATTTCCATGAGGATTTGCGCCCGGGGCATGGTCAGTGGAGTGTAGTGGTCGAATCGCCTGGGAGGGCTCCGGGAGCGATTCCTTGGCGGCAGCAGGGACTCTTTGGCGGCGAGGCGGACTTGGCCGATGGGCAGGACGGTGCCTGTCGGGACCCTTGGGCTCCTTCTTCTTTGCCTGCTCGGCGCGGGCAGTTCTCCGCGATTCTTCGACCCTGGCGTACTTGTCCGCCAAGGCCATCATATCAGAGAGGCTGGGGGGTAGCTGACCTCCATAGCTAGGTAGAAGTCGCTCTCCTTCGAGACTCCCCCGCCAGGGCAGACATAGCCACCTCATGATTAAGGTGGTCCACCTCTAGCATGGCCTTATTAAAACGGCCAAGATAATTTCTCAGGGACTCCCCCTCTCTCTGCTTAACTTCAGAGAGGGAGTCGGATCTTCGTCGGTGGCGCGGCTGCTGACGAACTGACCAATAAAAAGGCGGCTCAGCTCGTCAAATGAATCGATGGAACCTGGTTTTAAAGCATTGAACCAGGTCCGGGCAGATCCCCTGAGGGTGGAGGGGAAAGCGTGGCAGAGGACCGCATCGGATGCTCCATGGAACATCATTATTGACCGGAAGCTGCTAAGATGGTCGTCCGGGTCAGAAGAGCCGTGGTAAGGCTCGACGGCTGGTAACTTGACATGGGAGGGAATCACTTCCTCCATAATCCCCTTAGAGAAAGGGATGCCCTGCTCTGCTTTGGGCTGGGGCTGATGGCCTGCTTGGCGGCGTCCAGCTCCTGACGCATTTCCTGGATCTGACGATGGATCTCCTCTTCGCCAGCTAGAGGAGGAGCTGGGCAAGAAGATCGCAGAGACGGCGTCGAATCATGGTGGGAGGTCACCGGTGAGAGAGATCGGGCTCGCCGAGATCTGGGAGGATCTCTGTTGTGACCGCCTCGCGGGATCGGTTTGTCCCCTCTAGGTCGATGTGGGGGGTCCGCGGATTTGTGCGGACTGGAGGAGGAAGTCGCGGCGAAGAAGGAACCGCCGCTTCCTTATGAAAGTGTGGAGCAGGAGGAGCCGTAAGGCGCTCCTGGACCAGGTGGGTCAGAGTCTGAACTTGTTGGACCAGCGAGGCAAACTGGTCCTGGGTCACCGGGATGGCAGGCGGTGACGGGTTTCGACTGGTGGTGGTTGCGGCGCTACACCGCTCGTCGGATCAGGCCTCTGGGAAGCGACCTGATCTTGAGCTTCAGAGGTTGCTCTTCTTCGATTGGCCATTAGAGAGGTTCTACTCCAGATTAGGATCCTTGTCTCCTTTCTTCAAGTTTTAATGGGACTTGAGGGTCCTTCCTCTAGCGCCAATCTGTTGCCGCCGGGATCCGTCCTCCGACTCGAGCATAGTCGATCTCCAGGGGGGCGGACCTGCACACAAGTCCTCGCGCGAGAGGCATTGGGGGTTGCCCTCCGCGGAAGACCCTCCGACGCTCAAGTCAGTGAGAAAATCGGCGATCAATCAGAAAACGGGGAGGTGGATCCCTCTGGGGAGTCTCTCCGGGGGACGGCCAATCGGAAGCTCTAGAGGGTGAGAGCACCGACGAGCAGCAAGAGAGCGGGGAGTGAGGGTGTAAGCGCGTGCGTACCTGAGGGAATCTGTGAGCGTGATACTTATAGGCTGTCACCTGGATCTTGAGCGTCTTCTGGAAGGTTCAGAGGTTGTTAGGATACGGGAGTGGATCGAATCAGGCTGTTGTGGGGCTGTTGGGATCCGTATCTTGTCCGTTAGGGGATCGACGGCTGGGAGAGCTCCTTGATGGCTTGAGATCTGGTAGATGTACAGGTCTCAGGTAGCCTTGATAGGTTCTAGACCACTTCTCAGCATGATTCCTTGCCTAGGTGCCGTTACAGTAGGCTTAGGCTCTCCCGCGTCAGGTTCCGCGGAGGTGGGTATTGGATCGTGGGTCGTTCAGTGAAGCCGGGCCATGGAGGCTCGGGGGAAACGAGCTACAGGAAGCTCGGGAGAGCCGAGCTATGGAAGCTCGAGGAAGCCGAGCTATAGAAGCTCGGGAGAGCCGAGCTATGGAAGCTCGGGAGAGCCGAGTTATGGAAGCTCGAGAAAGCCGAGCTATGGAAGCTCGGGAGAGACGAGCTACCGAAACTCGGGGAAGACGAGCTATGGGAGCTCGGGAGAGCCAAGCTATGGAAGCTCGAGGAAGCCGAGCTATGGAAGCTCGGGAGAGACGAGCTATGGAAGCTCGGGAGAGCCGAGCTATGGAATCTCGGGAGAGCCGAGCTATGGAAGCTCGGGAGAGACGAGCTATGGAAGCTCGGAAGAGCTGAGCTATGGAAGCTCGAGGAAGCCGAGCTATAGAAGCTCGGGAGAGACGAGCTACGGAAGCTCGGGGAAGCTGAGCTATGGGAGCTCGGGGAGGACGAGCTATGGGAGCTCGGGAGATACGAAGGGAAGGGGTCGGTCTTAGCCCCTTGTATGGATATTAATGCAATGATGATTTTACCCCTCAATAATCCTATTAGTGTACAGAAAGATATGGGTTTTTGAAATCTCACGTACAATAATGCCAAAAAAAAGGATGATGCAAACGCGTGCGAAGTTATCCTAGCTCATGCTGTCGGGCCGTTGGTCGGGTAAGCCTGCACGCTGTGTTGGGCCAAGCTCAGTTTAGGCCCTTCAGGCCCAAAGCCTGGCTCGCAATACGCAGGCATGCTGATTTCAGCTTGTTCCCAGCTATGCATTGGAAAATGACCCATTATAGCTGGGCTGTTAGATTTTAAGGCTGGCTCGTGTCTGTGTAGGTCGCATGGCGAGCCGAGACCACCTAGAGAGAGAGAAGGGGGAGGGGGGGGATATCTCACTGTTGTTCTGATTCTCCAAACTAAAAGTATGTTGGCTCATGTCATGTGGTGTATAAAGGGACCATGGCTAGCCCAAGGCCCTGGCAACCCAGATTAAAGAAGCTCTTGGCTCTTTTTTTCACCTGAGCTATTTTGTGCATAGCATCTCAGCATGATTCTTACATTATTGATAATCTTAATAACACTTACATGGTGTGGTGCGTGCGTGCTTGTGTTATTTTATTTGTTATTTCTTGTTGATGAAGGAACTAGCATGATACTTGATTATAAGCATGATATATTTAATTTCTTTACTAATTAGATGTGGAATAGTATACAATGGTCAATCCTGATTATGATAGCAAATATACAATGTATTATGATTTTATTGATTATAGGCTTTATCCGAACCATAACATGTGTTAGGATATCATCATTATGAAGGAAAAATCTAATGAGTTACTTCAGAAAGGTGTGAAAATCCAAAATGATGAAAGCAGTAAAATTCTATTTGAATCTTTGACTAATATGTGGGAAATAATGAAGACTGATTTGAAACAAGATTCATAACCATTGTGAGAGCACTTTATTTGGCGAGCACTGTGTTTTGATTAGAGTTCAACGATCCTCTGCATTTTACTTGGCAACAAGTAGTAGAGTTCGATGATCCTATGCACTAAATTGTATTCGAATCTTTGAGGTGCAAGGTAGAAAAGCTTTGATGCTAATCAATAGGATTTTATAGTCGATGGAGTTTGCACTATCACTGTGCTCGAATCTTTGGGGTCCATGATAGAAAAGCTTTGACGTTAATCAATAGAATTTTATAGTCGATAGTTCAATATATTTCATATTTCATCTTTTCTTTTTCTAGTTTCGAAAGATTGTTCATAAATGTAAAAATGATTAAATTATTTGATGAACCTAGTCTTGTATATATTTATACTTCATATTCCATTCTGTAATGAATTGAATTTGTGTACATAAATGTTGTTTCTCAAATTGAATTTATTACATATGTGTGTATATATGTATATGTGTATGTATACAATGTATGTATGCAATGTTTATGCATTTGTCATGCTATTTTATATTTGATATTTATTAGTGCTTTGTGTCCATTAGGAGCCATTAAGACTTAAATTAGCATGAATTTAACCAAGTAAATGATGATATGATATTTATTGCATCGGAGATGATTATGAGCCTAATGAACCGCTAATACTGGGCAATTAAAATTTGTAATAAATAAGAAACATGCTAAAAATAAAATGTCAGTATTAATTCTATGCTATTATGCCTATGTGCAGTCATAAAGAGAAATAAGAGGGGACAAATTAGACGGAGATAATTTTGATATTTGGCCTTGAAAAGTTTCTTAAGAAACAAGAGGGTTTTAGGTTCTTAAAATACCCTGAACCATACCATAACTAAGATGATCTTCCAAGCCTAGAAACTCTTTCAAACCCTCAATTAAAACACTTGTATTTTGTTTCCTATTGAAATGAAATTAATGAGACCCACCATAACATATTTTATATTTTTCAAAATACTAATCAAATTAAAACATATTCTCTCTCAAACCCTCAAACAAATGCTCTGACTTCTCACAATAAAATATGTTATATTTTTTAAAATACCCATCGAAGTAAAACAATATTTTCTCTTGAATCTCCCAAATTCTAAATCAAAATGCTTTAACTTCATCTGCTAAATAAATATTTTATATTTATCAAAATATTTATCAAACAAAAATAATACTTATCAAAACAACTTCATTTGGTCATTTTCTTATTTCTATCAGATTGTCAATCATTGTTATATTATCAATTATTTGTTTCTTATACATTTTTTACTTTAATGTTATATATATTTTTTAGCATAAGAAGTGGTTTCAAAATTATTATTTTCTTACATTAAAGGCAACATAGTAAAAATATTATAAGAATTTTATTTCCGCTCGATGGAAATTTAGTTCCATAGTCTCATATTTTATTCTAGGCACGGGGATTAAATTTCTAATTTTGATAAAAAAATCATTAAAATTATGAAACGTAAATTATTTTTTATTTATTTTTAGAAAAAAGTAAAAAAAATAATATAATGTAGGAAGTAAAAAAAGTTATAGACGATAAATAAACACGCCAAATAATACTTTTATTTTAAGTTAGGTGCATCCAATAGAGTTGTTTCACGCCGACCAGGCTAAGCCGGCACACGACTACATATAAGCAAGGGACATACAGACCACACAAAGATATCCACAGGGATGCACCAGATCAACGGCTCGTAATTCACTTTCCACCGCGGAAGCGGAGCACGAGAAGGAGGGTGGACTGTTTCTGGATATTGTAATCGGCGAGGGTCCTCCCGTCCTCGAGCTGCTTCCCGGCGAAGATGAACACCTGATGGTCGGGCGGAATTTCCACCTCATACTTGATCTTCGCCTTCAAGTTATCAATGGTATCCGAGCTTTCCACCTCGATGGTGATCGTCTTTCCTTTGATGATCTTCACAAAGATCTGCATCCATCCGCCGCGTAGGAGCGCCAGGTGGAGGGTGGACTCGTTTTGGATGTTATAGTCGGCGAGTGTGCAGCCGTCCTCGAGTTGCTTTCCGGCGAAGATCAGGCGCTGCTGGTCCGGAGGAATGCCCTCCTTGTCCTGGATCTTGGCCTTGACGTTGCCGATCGTTTCGGAGGACTCGACCTCCAGTGTGATGGTCTTGACGAAGACCGGCATCTGTTACAAGGGGGAGGGGAAAAAATTAAAAAAAAAATTTTCAGAGTTGGTTCTAACAAACACATAGAAGAAAAGAATGCATCGATGGATATCGATAGAGAAGATAAGGATCAAGTGAAGAACGAAGGATAGAAAGAGATCAAATCAAACAACCGGAAAATTCACGAGAGAAATTACGACAGCACAGAAGCATATATATATATATCACATAATCAAAACCTTTTTCTAAAAAACACAAAAAAAAAAATAAACCTTAGAATATTGCGGCAACGCATATATTATCGAAGACCTGAAAGGAAATAAGATTGGCTCATAGTTCTATCAGATCAGAGCCAAGATAAAAACTCTTCAATCAAGATAAAGCTCTTCCAATAAAAAATACAAGAAGAAAATATGCTAAAAAGGATATAAACCACGGAAAAAAGTTTTCAATTATAATAGAAAGGATGGAGAGAAAATGATAATATATAAACCCTGAGAGATTGGCCTGGGCACTCTTGAAGAGCCGAGATAACTGGGTGGAAAAGAAAGCACCCGAGGGGTCGTATTTATAGCTGGCATTGCCGACTCAGTTCGACGAACGCTGACAGGACGATTGCGAAGGCGTGATCTGAGCCGTGAAGAGTGAAGACGTGACCTGTACGGAATAAGTTCAATTTTTTTCTTGCCAGCCGGGTAAGGCCAATTGCAGTCGAGCTGAGCTGTTTTTCCCTCTTTCCGAGACGTAAGGCCAGATATTGACTGCGGGTGGGTTGCCGATAATGGCGAACAATGTCATGGTATGCATACTCTGATAATATCGTCGATGAAAAGAGTTCTAGTTTTGAGTCATCATAGATCCCTAACTGAAACCAAAAGAATATCGATGATCATCCAGAAACCATGCAGCATGCAAAGTTATGTAGTCACTAAATCTCCTCAAGTTACATACACAAACTGAAATGGCTTCATGCAGCAAAAGATGATAATATAATTCAACCACTTTCCAACGTTGATATACAAGCCAGGCCTTCCTGTTTAGCCCCTAGAAACGCACATTGATGTATAAGCGAGAAAAACTACATCCTGTGGAAGGCAAGCGCTTAATTCTAAGCAGCAGTAAGTTCACTCTCCCCGGTACCTGAGGAAATTGCAACAACATTGATAGAACCAGTTAGAAAGATTGAAATCCCCGATTCATGAATATAGAGGGGCAAATCATATGGAATCCATGTTCTTATTCTCTAGCAATTTAACAGAGTATTGACAAAGATGGCTTTTGTAGCCCATACTAGCCATCAATATAAAGTAATTAATTGACATCTCCCTTTCTTGCACACCAAAATAAAATTCAAAAAAATACTGAGGGAGCTGCTACATACACCACAAAAATTACTCTCTACACCTTAAAATCTTAAAATTTTCAAATTACTCCTCACAGCCACGAGATCTCTCTACACCCCCTCAAGAACGCTGCTACCTACGGATTGCCTGCATCTTATTTAATACGTTATAAAGCTTTGCGCCCATTTTTATACGTTATAAATCTCCCTTCCAAAGTTTCGCTTCGTCTTCTTTTGTAGCTTCTTTTAATACGTTATAAAGCTTTGCGCCCATTTTTATTATGACATTGGCATCCTCTCCTTTATCCTCCGCTTCCTTTCCAAGATCCACCATTTTATCGTATCTCTTTCCCATGGAGTCGCACCCTTGTAGAATATCACGTGCTTTAAGGATTGTTTCCTCGAAGATGGAGTCAGTAGCAAGGCTGTGATCAGGCAATAAATCTGGGCAGAAAACCACTAGATAAGCACAGTATTTGGACAAGCTAGCAGCAACGTTATATCGAGATCGCAGATCTCCATCAAGTTGATTTTTTTTTTGGCCGGATGCAGCGGTTATTCGTAGATAGAAGAGAAGAATGGAAGATCTTTTTGCAACTTTTGAAGCAAGAAATCCTCTTGAACTGTATGTCAACATCATACTGTTTAGAGAGCTCATTTTCACATATACTGGTGGCGATATGCCAGACCAGAATGGTGTTTGGCTTTGGTCGCGGAGTGAGCGAACGATGAACTCCTCCACATCCTTGAGCAATTTGATTTTGGTGCCCTTTCTTTTGCCTTCTGTACCCTTGCTGACCATACCCAATGTCGCATAGCATAGCAGATTCCTGAACCGAGGGCTGTAATCATAAGATTCCAGAAGGCAGTACTCTTTGTGCCAACACTACACAATCGTGACCTTGCACCAGAGCCTTAATGCCTTCCTGATCAACGCACAACTCTGCCATGAAAGCAGGAACACCTTTGCCCAATCTGACAACATGTAGGTGGTCCGCTCCCAAACCTCCCATGGCTGCAAGAGCGGTCAGCCATTTCGAAAGCCTCAATTGGTTAAGACCCCAGAGCAACCAGATTGGAAGGTCGAACTTTGTGCCTCGCGTGGCGGTCAGATTAGCAGCCCAAAAGGAGTCCATTATGCTCCTCAGTCCCCATCTCCGGTTTTGCCTCTCTTCGGGACTGTAGTCACTACTCATTAATTAGTCGATGGTATAATTGATGCTCTGCTGAAGGGTGAGTAAGAGAACAGCCCATACGTCGAACAGCTCGTTCTTGAGATTTGTCTCGAAATTGGTAACCTGCATCAATCCAATGGTGTAGGTAACCATGGAGCTGGATGCTGCGTCAAGTATCAAGATGATGTACTTGACATGTGAGCTACAGGATCGACGCCTGTATCTGTATCTGTATGTGTACACCAGTTACCATCACCAAGAATTCGATCCGGGCTAACTTAAAATCATCAGACTTCTCCATGTAGAAAAAGGATTTGATCCAATCCCATACTTTCTCTTTAATTGGCCCCCATTTCCAAATGATTCCATTACTATGTTCAGGAGTTAGTAACACTGAGCTCCCCCTCTTATAAAACCACCGAACTTCAAAACATTCTAGAAAAACTATTTTTTAATTTTTCTCATCATAAATCGCAGCGGTCCATTTGTATTTATATCTTTATTATATTTAATATGATGTATAAGTTTTAAATCATAGATTTTTTAAAGAACAAAAAAATACTTTTTTGACTAGCATTTTTGTATGAGATTTTTGAAAGTCACCGATAGTATTTGCATTAAAAGACACTAGAACACAGGCCTACTTGGATCGATCACAAGTTAATTATAGTATATATATAATTCAATTTAACTTAATTTATATTTTAATGAAGTTAGAATAAGAAAGTATTTAATTTTACACCGATTTAAGAAGCAGGAGAGAATTTATGCTAAACCTTCATCAGAAAAGCATGCTAAACATCGTTGCTCGCTCGGTTGGAAAAACCTGTGAAGCATCCATCATTAGTTGGTGTTTATGACGATATCTGGATAACGTCCCATTTTCATGTTTATGACGATATCTACCTTGGCTTGCTATGGGAGGCATGCAAGGCCCAACCGTCTCCTTCAATGATTCTTTTTTTTTTTAATAATTTCTCTCGATGATTCAATTAGATGGGGGGAATGACAGGGACGTTCTACTGCGATCGTCGCTGGTGGGCTAAGGCTTCGGAATTCGGAATCTCTCTTGTCCCTATCTCATTAGAATTTTTTCACGGGCAAATATTTCACTTCCATCTTGTCACATGCCTTCCTCCTCCCGTCCTTTCTTTGAGCAAGATGAACAGTATACATGGCAGCTACCATTTTATTTTTGTTATTGTCGGAATCTGTTCTTCAACTCGAGCACGGTTGATCTTCTAATCAGAGCTTCCTCTTGGATGGATCTGTACAGAAATTCTCACAAAAGGCGTTGGGGGTGGCCCTCCGGGAAGACCCTCCGACGCTCAAGTCAGTAGGGATCAGCGATCTACAGAAAATGGGGAGAAGGATCTCTCTGGAGAGTCTTTCCAGGGATGGCCAATCGGGAGCTCCAGGGGAGCACCGACGAGCAGTGGGAGAGAGAGAGTAAGCGAGAGTGAGTGTGAGTGAGCCGGAGGCTGTCAGCGCATACCTGAGAGAATCTGGGAATATTGTATTTATAGGCAATCACCTGGATCTTGAGCGCCTTCCGGAAGGTTCGAAGGTTATTGGGATTCGAATCAAGCTGTTATGAAGCCGGTGGGATCCGTATCTTGTCTGTTAAAAGATCGATGGCTGTGAGGGCCCCTGATGGCCTGAGATCTAATGAGTGCGTAGGTCCTAGGCCATTATTCTAGATCCTAGACCACTCCTCAATATGATTCTTTGTTTGGGATTCTGTTACGATAAGGCCTAGGCTCTCCCGCGTCGGGTTCCATAGAGGTGAGTATCGAGTCATGGATCGCTCAGGGAAGCCGAGCTATGAGAAGCTCGGGGAAGCCGAGCTGTGGGAAGCTCGGGGAGCCGAGCTATGGGAAGCTCGGGGAGGCCGAGCTAGGGAAGCTCGGGGGAGCCGAGCTATGGGAAGCTCGGGGAGGCCGAGCTATGGAAGCTTGGGGGAAGCCGGCTATGGGAAGCTCGGGGAAAGCCGGGCTATGGATGGCTCGGTAGAATCGAACCATAAGTTGCCCGGCTCACCGGACCACATTAGTTGGCTCATTCTTCATAGGCATAACGTAGCGGGCGGGGGGATGGGGCTGACCTTAGCCCCTTCGCACGGTTATCAATGCAATGGTGATTTTACCCCTCAACACATGCCCCCCAGTCCTAGTTCGAAGCATAGGTTCGGACGTAGGGAGTATAGACTTGGGTGGCACGCTGCGAACAAGGGGACATCTAATTGACAGCCCACGCAATGATTCCGAATTAATGCGGTGGGGTCGCTTTGCTTTTTCGAGGTGGATCTGTCATTCCTTAGGGGCGAAGGTAACGCTGGGGAAGCGCCGCATGGGAAATCTCGATTTTCATGGCGCCCGTAGTGGCGGTTCCGAATGCCTAGGTTGAGACGCTTCTCCCTCACGCTGAGTTTCACTTGAAAAACGGAGCCGTGGCGGTGCTATCTCTATTCATAGTGCCCTTTTCGCTTTCCCTTAGAGAACTTCGTCTTTCCGTTTTTACTGCGATCTTGCTCAGCATCTCCTGCGATTGAATATATGGTGAGCCCAAGTGATCAGGCTTCGGAGGTGACCTTGGTGGATTTGGAACGGATACGTCGCCTGTACAAGATCCCCCAGGATGTTGTCTTGTTGCTTCCGACGGCTAAAGACAGGGTGATGTCCGGATTAGGGGATGGGGCGTTCTGCTATGAGGAAAGTTTGAGGGCAGGTCTCCGGTTCCCTCTTCATCCGTTGGTGCGGGAGGTGATAAAGTTCTATAACATATGCTTCACCATGGTGGCTCCCAATAGTTGGCGCAACCTCATCGGGTTTATCTCGTTGTGCAAGCGCCTCGGGGTGACGCGATCCTTTCGATATTCAGGGTGTGTTTCAATCTGGTTTCCGGGAGGGCCTCAGAATGGCCTTACATCGGCCCCCGGAGATCGAATAACCCGTCGTCGATAAAGGAGTGGAAGTCGCGATTCTTCATAGTCGAGGGGAATATTGGTTCAGATTTCTCTCGGGTATGGGGGCAGTACGTGAAGGATCCAGAAGTGCACCCAGAGTTAACCAAGTCGGAGAAAAGGGATATGATCGTGCTGCGCGGCAGTCGAGCGCTTCTAGCTAGCGTTCTCCTATCAGAGGATGCTCTCTTTGCGGCCGGATTGAGCCCCGTCGATCCTGCGGTGAGTATCACTCCATGGTCAATAGTTTAGCATGGCTCCATCTTTGATTTCTGTGCAAACTAACGGACGAATCATACTGCCCCTACAGCCGAAAGATTAGCGCTCGCAGACCAAATGAGGGAGGAGCTGGGAAAGCGCCGCAGGAGATCTGACTCCAGTAGCAAGCCTCGGTCCGAGAAGAGGTCTCGCCCTTCCGGCTCCCACTCTAGGGGGGTCGGGGGAGATAGTGATGATCGGCGCTCCTCATCGCCATGGGCCGTAAGTACCGAAGTTTTGGTGGCGCATGATCTTTTGGCGCCGAGGAGGGTCTGTCCGGGGGCGAAGACCGAGATGTTGCGGGGTTTCGGAGAGGCTGCTGAGATTTCCTCCCTCGTTGTTGTTTTGTCTGACGATGGCGAGGGAGAAACGCCGGTTGGCTTGGGGGCCCCGTGGGCGGGGGCTTGGCCCTCTTCATTGGAGGCCAGTGGCTCGGAGGGGTTACATGCGGAGGCGGGAGTGACCTCTGCTTCCATCGAGGTGGGGGAAGAGGTTGCGGTTGCTGAGGTTCGGCCTGGGTCGTTGGTAGGAGAGCCAGCAGGCGACGAGGAGATGGCCGAACCTACCGAACCAATGATCGAAATTCGCGGGGGCTTTCTGGTGAAGGGCCTTCCGCCGAGGCACAGGAGGCTCCGGGGGGAGCCGAAGTTCTTGAAGAGTCTGTTGTGGGCAGGGGATTTCTGAGGAGATAGAAGCAGAAGAAGAGGAAGCAGGAGAAGGAGGGGAGCCGGTGAGCGAAGGGGATGCTCCGGTTGGGGCTCTCCTCGCCGAGTCGAAACGCCTGAAGCTTCTCAAGCGAGGGCCCTGGTGGCAGAAGCTGGCCTACCGAGGAGCTCATGGGTCGCGGGTGCCCAGGCTGGCTCCCTGAGCACAGACTTCCACTCACGCGACCCGGAAGTGAGCGCCAGGTTCTCCGCTCTGATGTGGTCCATGTTCCAAGGGAGGGGAGTTCCTCGACAGGAGGGGTCATTCGGAGGACCTTGTTGAGATAGCCTTCCGTCGCACCGGAGCGCCGAATGAGGCTTTTCTTCTCCCGAGATTGACGATCTTGCTCTCACGAGGATCGCCATAGACTACCCATCTCGGGTAGGTTGTTGTACCGAAGTTGGGCCTTTAGTTAGTTAGTTCGACTATGCTTTTATGTGTGTAATCCTTTTTTGCAGAATGTTCTGATCATGAGGGCACTGAAATGGCGCTTGCATTTGGCTGTTGGAGCTTGGGCTCGGGCCCGCTACGAGGCCGATCACCTCAAGGAGAGGGCGAATTCTGCTGATAAACTCTCTCGAGCCTAGTGGTCCTCCAGAGGGAGCTCGGGGAGGCTCGTAGGATTCTTGCAGTTGAGAGGGAAAGAGCCTCTCAACTCGCCGTACAGGTTGGTGAACTCCAGAGGGAGCTCGGGGAGGCTCACAGGATTCTTGCAGTTGAGAGGGAAAGAGCCTCTCAACTCGCCATGCAGATTGGTGAGCTCCACGGCTTCCGTGAGCAATCCGAGAAGGCTAGTCTGGAGCTTTCTCAGGCTAGGGCGGAACACGAGAGCAAGGTCAAATCCATGCAACTGTTCTTCGATAAGAGGTGGGACAAGCTGAAAGCTAGCCATGCCGAAGATAAAGTCAGCTAGAGCAAAAGGCTCGAGGAGGAAGAGCATAAGTGCCGGTGGCAGCAGGACCACCTCACCCGCCTAAATAAAGAGCTCGCCAATACAAAGGATCGGCTAAAGTGGTCGGATGAACGAGCTGCTCGACTTTCTGATGAGCTCGACTATGCTCATCAAGAGACCGGGGACGCTCAGTCCCGGGTGGACGAGCTAGAAGAGAGCCTTCGTCAAAATCAATCGGCCAATTCTAGGGCTCTCAATAGGGTCCACGCATTGGAGGGCGAGCTAGCCCGGCGGGACGAGCAGGTAGGGCACCATTTGTTTTACCCATTTTGGTCTTTCAGCTTCCGCTTTACTTGGCTTTTTGTTTGCAGTTGAATAGGGTGAGCCAGGAGTTTCAGGGGCGGTTGGCGGCATTCGGAGAGGAGGCGGCCTCGAGGCACCGAAGGATCTCCGAGTTGGAGAAGCAATTAGCCGAGGCAAATGTGCGGGCCTCTTCGGCGGTGGAGGAGTACAAGAAATCTACCAAATATGCCAACGAACGCAGGGTGGCCTATGCCGATGCATTTCAACTTGGCGAAGATGAGGTGCGGGCTAAGGTTGCCCAGGCTTATCCTGACCTGGACCTATCTTACCTAGAGGCCGAGCATTATGAAGCGTACACCCCGGGGGTCGAGGAGGACGAGTATGAAGAAATATCTGATGTCGACCTCGAATCTATTCTGGGAGCCGATGCGGCTATCGAGGTATCCCATCGTGACACCTTTGAGAAGGGGGGGCCAAGCGATGCCCCTGCTGATGCTGCCGTAGGAAGTGCTGGGTCTGACCCTAAGTCGTGACTCCTTGGGGGTCTGTATGTACTTTTTCTTTCTCTTATTTTGTAGTTTGACTGAAGACTGAAAATGGATCAGCTGCTTGTCATTCATTTGTCCTTCTTGGCCGTAGCTTTCTTGCCTTTAATTTTAGTCCTAACTATGAGTGCCATTTGGTTGATTCCCGGGCTCGAGTTTTGAAGGAATATCTGGTCGAGGCCAAGAACAGGGATAGCCCCGACGGTAGAATCGAACGTCAACATGGCTTGGTTTGAAGGGAGGTTGAGAGACGATTTAATTCGATTAGGCCGAGTGACACAGTGGTTCGACTAAGTCCGAAGAATGAAATAGCTCGGCTAGGGCCGAGGGACGGAGTAGCTTGGCTAAGGCCATGGGAAAAGGTAGCTCGACTAGGGCCGAGGGACGAAATAGCTTGGCTAGGGCCGAGGGCAAGAATGGCTCGGCGAGGGCCGAGGGGCAAGAATGGCTCGGCGAAGGCCGAGGGGATTTTCATTGCCAGTAGCCAGATTATGGTCGTGCCTTCAACGAAGAGAGAGGGGGGTTTGTTGAACCTTCGCTGCTACACCTTTATTCTTCCTGGCAGAGAGTGGGTTTGGCCTTTGCATCCATTTATTACCCCTATCAGCATTTTGTCTTTTTCAAGGCGGGCCAATTTTTGTTTCACCGAAGTGGGTGGTACGGCTCTGCGGCCAGCAAAAGGTCGCTCAAGACTTTCCGACGAACCAGTGCTGTGTTGATCTTTCCCGACGTGGGCTGCTTTGGCGTGTGGCGTAAGTGCTTATTCGCCATTGGAGGACGTCGTTTTCGTAGGACAATCCCCGAGGTCCGCCAGAATCCGCAAGATTGGCGGATGATCTTCTGCATTTAAAGCTTATGATTGGGGGTCAGAGGTAATCTTTTGCCGTGCATTATGGCTGGGGCGACGCGCTCGGCGCGCATCGCGGGACACTGTTTTTTATTTCAGGAGGTCACGTCGTGGCGCGGGCTTGGCATTTCGAATCCCAGGGTTTTCCGCTCTGATAGCTATTCCCGGTCCGTCTTCGCCTATAAAAAGCGGAAAGAGGGCTGTGTTGGGCCATCCCAAAGTTTTTCTTTATTGTAAAATGTTGAGGCGCACACAATGCATATTTATTTAGGGCTTAGAGCGGGAGGACTGAGCTTTTCTCCTGCGAGCCGTCGTCGTCCTCCGGACAGTTGGGGTGACGAAGGAGCCGTCGGGGGTGGCCTGCCCTCAAGAAAGAAGCTCCGGAGATCGTATGGAGAGCGCACAGGAGGTCTGTAGAGATCGCATGGAGAGCGCACATATACGCTTCCTGTGTGACCTTTGTGGTTCCCCCTTGGGAGAAGGTCTGCAGAGATCGCATGGAGAGCGCACATATACGCTTCCTGTATGACCTTTGGCTCCCCTTGGGGATGTATGGAAGGAAGTGTACGCGGGCTCCCCATGGGTTGCGTGAATTTCTCCTCCTCCCCTGGTTTGGATTCCTGGGCTTGTACGCTCGGGGAGTCTTTCGCCACGTGGGGAGGAGGTGATGGTGTATCGCCCGCGGGTACCTTGCCTTTGAGTTTGGGCAAGGTGGAGCAGTACACACCCGATTTGGGGGAGCGCTCTGGTGCCAGGGTCTGCGAGCTTCCTTCCTACTCGTCGGAGGGCCCCTCGGTTGGGTGGTTTGGGGTAATATCCCGTCCACCCTTTCTGATTTCTCTGATATCTCAGTTGGGACGCCGAGATATCATTATTTACTGAAGCTGGTCGCAACGGTTGGGCCATGTCGTCCACCCATTATCGGCTCGGGCTGACTGGTTCGTGGCTTGTCTGATTTGTTGGACCGGACGCCGGAGTATCAAGTCACCCGGAGCTGCTTTGGAGCAGTTTGCCTAAGTTTTGTACCCGTTTTTATTTTATGCATTTCAATGCACTTGTAATGCCTCTCAGGCGGTTGTAATCGGTTTCGATGGCAATGAAATAAAGAAAGTTTTGTTCTTTCTCTTAATTTCTGTCTCTTTTGCACCAAGAGTTGTTGTTGTTGGCAACAGAACGAGGCGTAAGGATATCTCGTTCATTCTTGGATGAGGATCCTGTGCCATCCCACTTAGTCGGGACTCGTAAGCTGCCCGAATTCAGACAAAAATTTGGAGATTGTTCGGCGGTGGAACATATTCCTTAACTTTGGCTGAAGCTCAAAGATTTATTACTCGACCTTGTTGAGGTTCGGAGATTTAGGGCTCGGCCCAGCCGAGGTTCAGAGATTTAGAGCTTGGAGAGATGACTTAGTCACCACCGTGAGTCATGATACCTGGTTCCTGTGAGACTTGGTGAGGAGTGTCAAGGCAGAGCGGGCGGCGCATGGGTACGCCCATCATTTATGATTTGGCCACTCCCGAGGGGAGTGAATCATCGTCAGGTGCCGGCGCTCTTTCTTTTTCACATTTTCCAAAGGGGCGGCCGATTTAAGGAAGCTTGGAGGAGTATCAAGGGCATTTACTGCGCGAGGGCCCGGCAGATCGGGAGGAACCCTATTTCTAGGGAAGGAGGGGAGTTCCTGAGCAGTTCGTTGACGTTTTCCGGTCTTCCTTGGGAAGGGGCACGACCCCTCACGTCCTGTGGGCACCTGTCAGAGCGACGACACGTGGCGAATCCTCATGGGTCGGTATTTATGACCGACGGATTGAGATACCCGCCTGAGGGGTACAAATACAGACGAGCGGGATGCTAGTGCTTACCATCCTTTTGGTTAGCCTCTAAACAACTTCCGATATGGCCTCTCAAGGTGGGGGGCAATCGTCCAACGGTGGTCATAGGGCTCTCAGGGGGGCCGCACCACCGTGCTGGTTGATGGTATGTCCTTGGCGTCAGCCTTCGCAAGCCATGAGCGGCTCGAGAAGGCGGTCGAGGAGTACCTCACCGTTTCCGTGAGGGAGGCCGAAGCCCTACACTGGGTCGTGGACCAGCAGAAGGAGATAGCGTCCCTCTACCAATGAGTTGTCGAGCTGTCGGCGTTTGGAAGACCCGGCAGCACCTGGTGGGAGACGTTAGGCCCCCGCGAGGGCCACTTTCTTTCTGTACTTTTTCTTCTTTTCTTGTTGTATTTACTTTTTAATCAATAAAAAAGGCCTTTTTTGATGACTTCTTGTTCTCTAAGATCGTCGTTTAGCTCATAGAAAAGAAAAACCACTCGTTTCTGTTTGAACTGTCGGGGGGCCTGGGCAGTCCCATTGGTTTACGTGCTGAGTCGTGATCTTGTCCACAGAGCGAGACAGGCGTTTGTTGGTAAGATTCCGAGGATTTAGCAGCAGGGGGAATTCCCTGGTTCTTGCCTGGGGCCAGCGGGCGACCGTGTAGGGCCTAGCAAGGCCTAAAGGCGCATACTCTGTGTCTGTCAGTGGTTTTGCATAGCGTGCATTTTTTCAAACCGGCCAAAGTTCTAGGGACTATTCGGAAGTCAGTTCGTCAGCAGCCGTCGCCAGCGACGGAGATCCGATTCCCTCTATGAGGTTAAGTAGAGAGAGGGAGAATCGCTAAAGAATTACTTAGGCCGCTTCAACACGGCCCTTCTGGAGGTCGACCATCTCAACCACGAGGTAGCCATATTTGCCTTAGCCGGAGGAGTGTCGAAGGAGGAGACTTCTATATGGCTCTAGAGGTTAACTACCCGAAGAGCCTTTCAGACATGATGTCCCTGGCGGATAAGTACGCCAGGGTTGAAGAATCAAGGAGATCAGCTCGAGTTGAGCAGCTAAAGAAGAAGGAGGCAAAGGGCTCGGATAAGCAATGGGCCCACCGCCATGCTAGCCCACCTCGCTACCATAGAGCTCCTCCACCACTGCCTCGAGACCAAACTCAGAGTCCAGCTCGAAGGTTCGACCGCTACACTCCCCTCACCGCTCCAAGAGCACAAATCCTGATGGAGATCGAGCGGCAAATTCCTCGGCCTCCTCCTCACCAAGGCAATGCGACTCGGAGGGACCCGACCAAGTACTGCCACTTCCATCGGGATTATGGGTATGATATCGAGGATTGTTGGTAGCTCAATAACGAGATCGAGCAATTGATCCGGTGGGCAAACTAGACCGGTTCAGAGGGCCCCCTGAGTCGTACAACGAGGAGAATCGCAAACTCAAGCCTCGCTAGCCTCCTCCACCAAATCCCTTGGTTATCAGCAATGTTAATGTGATAATGGTGGCCGATTCCCCATCCTCTTGGCCAAGCGAGGAGGAAAACCCGCTAAAGAAAGCTCGAGTTGATGAGTTCACTTTCTCTGATGAAGACCTTTGGAAGGTACAGTACCCCCATGATGATGCTTGTTTGTATCTTTGAATATGAACAATTATGATGTACACCGTATCTTGATTGATAGTGGAAGCTCTGTTAATGTTCTATACTTTGATGCCTTTGTGATATTGAAATTCCGGGCAGAAAACCATCGACCCGTGGAGTCCACCCTAGTGGGCTTCATAGGTGACTCCATATTCCCCGAAGGAGTTGTCACTCTGTCAGTCCGAGCCGGCACCTGACCCCGCGTGGCTATGACCCGCGTGGCTACCATGCTCATGGATTTCCTCGTGACCAAGCTCCAGTCTCCTTACAACGCCATCCTCGGTAGGTCGGGGTAAATATCTCTCAAAGCCATCATTTTCATTCCCCATCTTGCCAAGAAGTTCCCCACTGAATGGGGAGTGGTGGCTGTTCGAGGAAGTCAGATCATAGCTTGACATTTCCTTGTCGCCGACCTTCAGTCCAGGAGGCCCGAGGTGGATGGGCTAGATGCTCGGGAAGTTTTCACCAAGCAACGAGGAGAGCCAGCTGAAAAACTGGAGGAAGTACCGCTCGACGAAACCCGGCCTAACCAAACCATAAAGGTTGGGTCACAGCTAGAAGGAAAGCTTCGGCAAAAATTGATTGAATTCCTTTAGAGGAATGCTGACGTCTTTGCCTGGTCCACATCGGATATCCCCGAATCAGCCCAGATGTCCTGGTCCACCACCTCAGCGTGGACGAGACATTCTGGCCGATTAAGCAGAAGAAAAGGAGCTTCGCCCCTGAGCGCCAAAAAGCCATCGAAGAAGAAGTGGACAAACTCATCAAAGCTAAATTCATTCGGGAGGTTAATTACCTCGACTGGCTGGTGAATGTGGTTATAGTGAAAAAGTTGAATGGCAAATGGAGGATCTGCATCGGCTTCACTGACCTCAACAAGGCCTGCCCAAAAGATAGCTTCCCTCTTCCGCGGATCGATCAGTCGTGGATTCAACTTCGGGCCATCAAATGCTAACTTTTATGGATGCATATTCGGACTACAACCAGATCCGAATGGCGTCCGAAGACGAGGAGAAAATTGCCTTCACTACCGATCGAGATATCTATTGCTACGGAGTTATGCCCTTTGGTTTGAAAAATGCAGGTGCAACCTACCAAAGGCTGGTCAACAAAGTCTTCAAAGAGCAAATCGGTCGAAACATGGAGGTGTTTGTTGATGATATGCTGGTAAAGAGTAAGGAGGCATCCCAGCACGTCGAGGACCTTGCGGAGAGCTTCGCTACACTTCGAAAGTATCAGATGAAGCTCAACCCCACCAAATGCGCCTTCGGGGTCAACTTCGGGAAATTCATAGGCTTCATGTTCTCTCAGTGAGGCATCGAGGCAAATCCCCAGAAGATCCAAGCCCTGCAACAAATGGCCCTGCCGGAGTCAGCAAAGGACGCGCAATGCCTCATTGGAAAAATAGCAGCCCTCAGCCGCTTCATTGCTCGGTCGGCCGAGAAATGCCTTCCCTTCTTCAAAGTGCTTCGGTCGGCCAAAAACTTCCAATGGACCCCAGATTGCTAGAAGCCCATTGAAGATCTCAAGAAATACCTCGGCTCACCACCTCTCCTCAGCAGCCCAAGCCAGGGGAAGTACTGAATCTATACTTGGCGATCTTCGAAAATGCTGTTGGCTCGGTGCTAATTAGAGAGGAGAACAAAGTCCAAAGATATGTTTATTATGTCAGCAAACTACTCAAGGACGCTGAAACAAGGTATACTCGAGTCGAGAAGATGGTCATGGCTCTAGTAACGTCTGTCCGAAAGCTACGGCCATATTTCCAAGCGCACATTGTCACTATCCTAACTGACCAACCCATCAAAGCGATTATTCATCGCCCATAAGCATTAGGGAGAATGACCAAATGGGTTGTTGAGCTGAGCGAGCACGACATTCAGTATCAGCCTCATCCAGCCATTAAAGCCCAGGTTCTGGCGGATTTCCTTCTCGAGTGCACCATACCCAAAGATGGCTCTGCTTCGGATACCTCTGGACAACCAAAGCCTAGCGCCCCATGGTTGCTTCACGGCGATGGATCCTCCAGCGTGGGCAGTTTTGGCACCGGCCTAGTCCTCACCAGTCTAGAGGGCGTAACTTTCAAATGTGGCATCCGCTTCTCCTTCCCGGCTTCAAACAATGAAGCAGAGTATGAAGCCCTACTTGCCGGACTCCGAATCGCCCACAAGCTTAAGGTCAAAAAACTAATTGCCTACACTAACTCCCAGTTGGTGGCTGGCCAGGTGCAGGAAGAATTTGAGGCTCGAGAGCCGAGTATGATTCGATATCTCCAAAAGGTGCACGATTTATCCTCCTATTTTGATGAATTTAAAATTATCCAGATCCCAAGGACTGAAAATGCATGCGCCGACCTTCTGTCCTGCCTGGCAACTATGAAGTCAATGGATTTCGAGCGAAAATTCCACTTGGAGGTCCTAGAGAAGCCCAGCATCGCTGATGCTAACCATATGATGCAGGTCGACACCGAACCATCCTAAATGGACCCCCTGCACAAGTACCTTAAAGAAGTGCTGATGCTCACTGATAGAAAGGAAGCAAGGAAGCTAAAAATGCAATCATCTCATTATGTTCTGATTGATGACCGGCTATATAAGCGGTCCTTCTCAATGTCGTTGCTCAAATGCCTTCGACCAACAGAAGCAGATTATGCTCTTCGGGAGGTCCATGAAGGCATCCGTGGCAATCATCTTGGTGGTCGAGCCCTGTGCAACAAAGTGTTGTGTCAAGGGTATTATTGGCCGACGATGCAAAAGATGCCGATGACCTTATTCAAGCTTGTGATTCGTGCCAGAGGCACTCAAATGTCCAGAGGCTCCCCTCGACACACCTGACTTCCATATCATCTCCCTAGCCCTTTGCCAAATGGGGAATGAATATTCTTGGTGATGGAAATTTAGGGGTCTAATGCCAAAAATATGCAGTGGAAAAATAACCTAAATCCCCAGAAGGATCTATGTGGTTCAATTAAATTGATTAGGGAACGAGAATCATACCTTATGTGAATAAAATTATTTTTGATGAGATAGATCTTTAGACGCTGCAAAACCACAACTTCCTCTACGATATCCACACAAATACCACTTCACAATGGGACTCAGTGTGCTAGCACTCTCTAGAACTCTTCTAGATCAGTTCGGAAATAATCTTACTAAAACTCTCATTTTTATGGTGCTCAATATTTCTCTGCGCATCTCATGTTGACGGCAAGCGTCGTCGCATCTATATCAGAGCAACAATGTCCATTTATAATGATAATATCCTATTCAAAATAGAATATTCTCATTAATAGGACTCTTAATTTCGGAATCCAAAAAGACACGTCTTCTCATTCTTTGTACATCTAATGTTAAGAGTTTCAGAATCTAAAAAGACACGTCTTCTCATTCCCTGCACATATAATGTTAAGAGTTTCGGAATCCAAAATGACACAATAGTGAAGATTATTATTTACTTCTGCTGGGTTTATACAAATTAAACCCATAACCCATACGCGTCATTCCTTGTGTGCGACCCTATAGGTTCACTCAATGTTGGCAGTAGGACTAAAACCCTTTCGGGCCTACAAGACATAATTGGTCTATAGCAAGACATTATGTCTACCCAAATTGAGTGAAGATCGTCGATCCAACTTACCTAGTAGATGTCAATTATCTAGTCCCTTTGTCACACGATATTTAGTGATCAAGTATGAGGCATAGATCAACATCTCTCATAGATTGTTTAATCACAAGTTTTTCTTGATTCTAGAGTTTGACTGAATAAACCAAATGTTACTGATAACTTCTTATCAATTCATTTGGGCATGGCCATGTACTTTTCTCAGTCTCACTCTTCAAGAGGGCCCAAAATATCTCTCTCAAATTAATGAGAGAGACAAATTCCTTCACGAACACTCATATCCCTCAACGTAGTTTATTCTATATCCAATCACAGTCTTATGATCATCTGGTTAAAGATGATGAAGAGCCGTGTCAAAACATGAAATTCACTATGTAGGAATCCATGGTGTCATCAGGTCAAAAGACTAAAATAATAACATCATGAAGAGAAGTATTCATAACAGAATCCATATGATATTCTTATGGTGGGTCGATCCAATACAATGTACTCTTACATGTATCTATGTGTTGACTTGATATCTCATATCCATGACCAGTAAAACATGATCATCAATCAACCAACATACTAATCTTACTTCATTATTGTTCCATATAATGAATGATTAGGGACAATTTAGAATAGTATTCTTATCACCTTATAGTTTCACTATTAAAGTCACATACTTTAATGATATAAGGAAGAATAAACTATTCAAGGAAACTTATTTATCACATTAGAAGAGCATAAATAATAACATGATAAATAAAATGGTTTATTAAATAAAGATAAAATCATAAATGATAGCAAATATCCTGATGGCCTAGGGCATATCACCAGCAATCTCCCACTTGCACTAGGCCTAACAAGTAAAAATCTAATGACTAATGCACTATTATGACGATCATGTTTAGACTGAGGAAGAGGCTTAGTTAATGGATCTGCGATGTTGTCATTTGTAGGTACTCTGCATATCTTAACATCTCCTCTATCGATGATCTCTCGAATGAGATGGTAATGCCTGAGTATGTGTTTGGATCGTTGGTGTGATCTAGGTTCCTTAGCCTATGCAATCGCCCCATTATTATCACAATAAAGGTCCACTGGATCTGCAATGCTAGGAACGACTCCTAAACCACCAATGAACTTCTTAATCCAAACCACTTCCTTAGCTGCATCCGATGCTGCAATATATTCAGCCTCTGTAGTAGAATAAGCAATGGTGTCTTGTTTGGAACTCTTCTAGCTGACAACACCTCCATTCAAACAAAACACATAACCAGACTGTAATCGAAAATCATCTGAATTAGTTTGGAAGCTAGCATATGTGTAACCATTTACCACAAGCGCACCTTCCAGTCCTCCATATGTCAAAAACACATCTTTAGTTCTTCTCAACTATTTGAGAATGTTCTTGATGGCGATCCAATGGCTTTCACCTAGATCTGACTGGTACCTACTAGTAATGCTTAAAGCATAAGCGACATCTGGTTGAGTAGATAACATGGCATACATGATAGATCCAATCGTTGAAGCATATGAAATTTTGCTCATGCGTTCATGTTCTTCCTTTGAAATAGGACATTGAGTCTTACTCAATTTAATTCCATGTGACATTGGTAAGAATCCTCTCTTGGAATTCTCCATGCTATACATTTTTAGCACCTTGTCAATGTATGTACTATGACTTAGGCTAATGGTTCTTCTAGATATATCTCTATAGATCTTAATCCCTAGATATAGGCAGCTTCACCTAAGTCCTTCATTGAGAAACATTTTTCTAACCATGTCTTGACATTCTACAAAGTAGGAATATCATTTCCAATGAGTAATATGTCATCTACATAGAGTAATATTGCGCTCCCACTAACCTTCTTGTATACACAAGGTTCATCTTCATTCTTAATGAAACCAAACTCTTTGATTGCTTCATCAAAACGAAGATTCCAACTCCGAAATGCTTGCTTTAATCCAAAAATGGATTTTTGGAGTTTACATACCTTATGCGAATCTTTGGATTAACAAACCTTCGGGTTTTGTCA
>UESW01003849.1:321305-355521 GCA_900491605.1 Calamus simplicifolius
CCAAGAGGTTGCAGAATAAACGGGCTTGAAATTTTCTGTGTCGGACTGGGCCCAAACTTGGCTGGTCACATGGAAACGGGCTGCTGATTCAAAGTCATGCCTTTGGCGATGAGCTGCTGTGGATTTTGGCCATCCGGGCTCGTTTGATAGGAGTTTTGGGCCTTTTTTTCGTTTTTAATGGCATAGTTGTAATTTTTCTGAACTTATGATGTTAGGGTTTTCTCTTTTATTTAAGTTGGTTTTGGGCGGCCGTCAGAGGCAGAACGATGAAAATTTTATGTTTTCTTTTTTTTCTGATTCAAAACAATTGAATTGAAAATTCAATTGCTCTTCCTTTAAATTTCGGATTGTGAGTGATCAAATTCGAATTTTTTCCTTTTCTTGTCAAGATTTGAACCAAACCTGGACGAATTCTTTTCTCGCAGATTAGATCGTCTTGAGTTGCAGGCGTTTGAATATCGCCCTGCATCACATAGCCCCATATCTTTAGAAAAGACAAACTAGGAGGTTTCCTAGTCCACAACTCATATGGTGTCTTTTGAATCGATTTTGATGGACTCTATTCAATATGAATGCAGCAGCTTTCAAGGCATATCCCCATAAGGATATTGGAAGATCTATTTGACTCATCATTGATCGAACCATATCCAATAAAGTTGATTTATCCTTTCAAAAATGCCATTCCATTGTGGTGTTCCTGGAGGAGTCAATTATGAAATTATCCCACAATCTTTAAGATGGTCAGAAAACTCTTGACTTAAATATTCACCACCACGATCTGATCGAAGTATCTTAATATTTTTACCAAGCTGATTTTGTACTTCATTTTTGAATATTTTGAACATTTTAAAAGATTCGAATTTATGTTTCATTAGGTATACATATCCATACCTGCTGAAATCATCAGTAAAAGTGATGAAATACAAATAACCTCCTCTGACCGGTGAACTTAAGGGTCCACATACATCGGTATGTATAAGGGCCAATAAATCTGTGGCTCTTTCATCTTGTCCTGTGAAAGGAGCCTTATTAGTCATCTTACCCATCAAACAAGATTTTCATGATTCATATGATTCAAAATCAAATGAATGTAAAAGCCCATTTTGATGAAGTTTTGATATGCGCTTCTCATTTATATGGCCTAAGCGACAATGCCAAAGATAGGTAGGATTTAAATCATTTGATTTAAACCTTTTAGTATTAATGTTATAAACAGACTTGTAATTTGTTTCGTCAAAGTTTAGAACATAGAGCCCATTTAATAATTGAGCAAAACCATAATAAATGTCTTTATAATAGATGGACATAGAATTATTCTCAATAATAAATTTAAAACCATCTTTGTCTAAACTTGAAACTGAAATAATGTTACTGCTCATAGCAGGCACATAGTAACAATTGCTTAAAGTCAAAAACAAGTCCACTAGGTAAAGGTAATTCATAACATCCTAGAGATAATGCAGCAACTCTTGCTCCATTTGCAACTCATAGGTCCACTTCACCTTGAGCCAATTTTCTACTTTATCTGAGACCCTGCACATTTACACAAATGTGAGATCCACATCTGGTATCTAATACCCATGATGTAGAAGTAGACAAATTGACTTGTATAACATAAATACCTGAGATTGTGGCTTCATTAGCCTTCCTCTTTTTTAGATCCTCCAAATACAGTTTGCAATTCCTTTTCCAATGACCTGGTTTATTGCAAAAGAAGCAAACTCCTTCCTTGGGCTGTTTCGGCTTGGGCTGGGGCTTAGGCCTTTTAGCTTTGGTCTCACCTTTTGCTTTGCCTTTGCCTTTGTCCTTGCCACTCCTCCTTTTGCCCTTTCCTGTTTGAACCATCAAAACATTATTGGTCGCCTTAATGTTTTGTTCAACATTCTTGAGCATCCCATGCAACTCCATTATAGACTTATCCATTTGGTGCATATTGTAATTCATCACAAATTGGTCATAGTTGGGAGGCAAGGAGGCAAGGATCATATCTGTAGCCAACTCCCTGCTAAGTGGAGCACCAAGTTTTTCAAGTCTATCAATGTAACTCTTCAACTTGAGCACATGAGTACTCACAGAGCTACCTGAAGTCATTTTGTATCCATTCAATGCCTTAGTGACTGCAAACCTCTCTTGTCTTGCTTGCTCTTGGAACATTTCCTGGAGGTGTACAATCATATTGTACGCTTCCATGTCCTCCATTTGCTTCTAAAGCTCGGAGTCCATGCTAGCAAGCATAAGGCAAGTCACATCCAAAGAGTCATCTTTATGCTTATTGTAAGCATTTCTTTCATCTCTTGGAGCATCAGCAGCACGTACAGTTGGGATTGAAGTGTCTATGACATACAACTTCCTTTCTTGCTTGAGAACAATTCTTAAGTTACAATGCCAGTCAAGGAAGTTTGTGCCATTCAATTTTTCTTTTTCGAGAACCGATCTCAAAGTAAGATTAGATGTGTTGTTTGATGTCATGATCTACATACAAGGAGTTATAGAGTTAATATCTTTATTTAAACCATTTCAATTATTCTCACTATTTTATCAAATTAACAACCCTCTAATGTTAATTCAGAAACTTTTCAATCTTTCAATATTTCTTAGTGAGTTAAGATCCATATTTACTAAACTTTAAGTCAGCTTTGGCATGACACTTAAAGTCTAGTTATTTAGGTAGGAAACGTCTTCCAATTACATCATATGTAACTCTTGCTATGGGATTGACATCACATGTCCCGTCATACTAATCCCATTAATGCCATAGGCCCAAAACCATTTTGATAGCCTATTTAAGTATAACCATTTCGACGTGAGGATAGCACTTTTATCCACCCTACCTAACTAAGATGGTCTAATGCACCCTGCTTTGGCAGAACCTACATTTAGACGATCAAAGCCTTGATAGGTGTCGAACTATGGAGGCATTTTACAACTTAATATTAATAGAGGGACTTTATTGTTTTAAGTATATGATGACATTCTATGGGACAAAAGTTACATACATCATCTATATAACATCTCATGCATGTATATATAAAACATAAATGTGTTATAGCATGGCCCATGAACTAAGTAAATCATTATTATGATGTCATAGCATAACCATATGCCGGTCTACCATTGATGACATGTACCTTTTGCTTGGAGCATGATCACTATGATCTCTTTTGATTGATATGAATGGTCTCCATACTTTACATTAAAAGAAAATCTACATTCTATGCTAGTGAAATAAATAGATTACATCAAGATAACGACACACTGGCCGATAAACAAATTACAATAAAATTATCGACATGTAGGCCAATGTAATCAACAAAACCATAATAAACCTGCCAATCACATGAGTCTAAAGGGCCATGCTATGCATCATGCATAATACATAAAACTGTCCAAGAAAATGTTTTTCTTGTACAGTTCTAATACTATCAAAATTAGGGTTTGATATTGTGTCATGCACGCAAATTAGGGTTTCTTTGTTAAAACCCAACAATCAATCTAATTGACAACCCCACCTTGATGGATGATTATTTCAGCGTTCAAACAAATTAAACATAATAAATCTATTTGATTTTAATCATATTAGAACTGTTTAACAATTAAACAAATCACCATATTAATTTCATATGTGTATAGTCATTCACATCACATGTATAATAATCTCGTTTAATAGTACACATCACACATCCATATAATCAGATGAAATCAATTTAATTGAATCCACAAACCTAGCTCTGATACCACTGATGGGAATTTAGGGGTCTAATACCAAAAATATGCAGCAAAAAAATAACCTAAATCCCCAGAAGGATCCATGTGGTTCAATTAAATTGATTAAGGAACGATAATCAGACCTGATGTGAATAAAATTATTTTTGATGAGATAGATCTTTAGGCGCTGCGAAACCACAACTCCCTCTACGGTATCCACACGAATGACCACTTCGCAATGGGACTCAGTGTGCTAGCACTCTCTAGAACTCTTCTAGATTAGTTCAAAATAATCTCACTAAAACTCTCATTTTTATGGTGCGCATCTCATGATGATGGCAAGCATCGTCGCATATATATCAAAGCAACAACGTCCATTTATAATGATAATATCATACTCAAAATAGAATATTCTCATTAATAGGACTCTTAATTTTGGAATCCAAA
This sequence comes from Calamus simplicifolius, assembly GCA_900491605.1. Classification (NCBI taxonomy): domain Eukaryota; kingdom Viridiplantae; phylum Streptophyta; class Magnoliopsida; order Arecales; family Arecaceae; genus Calamus; species Calamus simplicifolius. The sequence goes on from UESW01003849.1 coordinate 325,458, forward strand.
AAGACACGTGCACATCTAATGTTAAGAGTTTTAGAATCCAAAAAGACACGTCTTCACATTCCCTGCACATCTAATGTTAAGAGTTTCGGAATCCAAAAGGACACAATAGTGAAGGTTATTATTTATTTCCGTTGGGTTAATACAAATTAAACCCATACGCGTCATTCCTTATGTGCGACCCTATAGGTTCACTCAATGTTGGCAGTAGGACTAAAACCCTTTCGGGCCTACAAGACATAATTGGTCTAGTAAGACATTATGTCTACCCAAATTGAGTGAAGATCGTCGATCCAACTTTACCTAGTAGATGTCAATTATCTAGTCCCTTTGTCACACGATATTTAGTGATCAAGTACGAGGCATAGATCACATCTCTCATAGATTGTTTAATCACAAGTTTTTCTTGATTCCAGAGTTTGACTGAATAAACCAAATGTTACTGATAACTTCTTATCAATTCATTTGGGCATGGCCATGTACTTTTCTCAGTCTCACTCTTCAAGAGGGCCCAAAATATCTCTCTCAAATTAATGAGAGAGACAAATTCTTTCACGAACACTCATATCCCTCAACGTAGTTTATTCCATATCCAATCACAGTCTTATGATCATCTGGTTAAAGATGATGAAGAGCCGTGTCAAAACATGAAATTCACTATGTAGGAATCCATGGTGTCATCAGGTCAAAGGACTAAAATAATAACATCATGAAAAGAAGTATTCATAACAGAATCCATATGATATTCTTATGGTGGGTCGATCCAATACAATGTACTCTTACATGTATCTATGTGTTGACTTGATATCTCATATCCATGACCAGTAAAACATGATCATCAATCAACCAACATGCAAATCTTACTTCATTATTGTTCCATATAATGAATGATTAGGGACAATTTAGAATAGTATTCTTATCACTTTATAGTTTCACTATTAAAGTCACATACTTTAATGATATAAGGAAGAATAAAATATTCAAGGAAAATTATTTATCACATTAGAAGAGCATAAATAATAACATGATAAATAAAATGGTTTATTAAATAAAGATAAAACCATAAATGACAGCAAATATCCTGATGGCCTAGGGCACATCACCAGCAATCTCCCACTTGCACTAGGCCTAACAGGTAAAAATCTAATGCCTAATGCACTATTATGATGATCATGTTTAGACTGAGGAAGAGGCTTAGTTAATGGATCTGCGATGTTGTCGTTTGTAGGTACTCTGCATATCTTAACATCTCCTCTATCGATGATCTCTCAAATGAGATGGTAACGCCTGAGTATGTGTTTGGATCGTTGGTGTGATTTAGGTTCCTTAGCCTGTGCAATCGCCCCATTATTATCACAATAAAGGTCCACTGGATCCGCAATGCTAGGAACGACTCCTAAACCACCAATGAACTTCTTAATCCAAACCACTTCCTTAGCTGAATCCGATGCTGCAATATATTCAGCCTCTGTAGTAGAATAAGCAATGGTGTCTTGTTTGGAACTCTTCTAGCTGACAACACCTCCATTCAAACAAAACACATAACCAGACTGTAATCGAAAATCATCTGAATTAGTTTGGAAGCTCGCATATGTGTAACCATTTACCACAAGCGCACCTTCCAGTCCTCCATATGTCAAAAACACATCTTTAGTTCTTCTCAAGTATTTGAGAATGTTCTTGATGGCGATCCAATGACTTTCACTGGATCTGACTGGTACCTACTAGTAATGCTTAAAGCATAAGCGACATCTGGTTGAGTAGATAACATGGCATACATGATAGATCCAATCGTTGAAGCATATGAAATTTTGCTCATGCGTTCATGTTCTTCCTTTGAAATAGGACATTGAGTCTTACTCAATTTAATTCCATGTGACATTGGTAAGAATCCTCTCTTGGAATTCTCCATACTATACCTTTTTAGCACCTTGTCAATGTATATACTATGACTTAGGCTAATGGTTCTTCTAGATATATCTCTATAGATCTTAATCCCTAAGATATAGGCAGCTTCACCTAAGTCCTTCATTGAGAAACATTTTTCTAACCATGTCTTGACATTCTGCAAAGTAGGAATATTGTTTCCAATGAGTGATATGTCATCTACATAGAGTACTAAGAAAACTATTGCGCTCCCACTAACCTTCTTGTATACACAAGGTTCATCTTCATTCTTAATGAAACCAACTCTTTGATTGCTTCATCAAAATGAAGATTCCAACTCCGAGATGCTTGCTTTAATCCATAAATGGATTTTTGGAGTTTACATACCTTGTGCGAATCTTTTGGATTAACAAAACCTTCGGGTTGTGTCATATACACATCCTCGAATAGATTTCCATTTAGAAATGCTGTCTTGACATCCATTTGCCATATTTCGTAGTCATAATACGCAGCTATGGCAAGAAGAATTCTAATAGATTTAAGCATGACTACAGGTGAGAAAGTTTCATCATAGTCTATATCATGTGTTTGCTTGAAACCTTTTGCAACAGTCATACTTTATAGGTACGCACATTGCCATTCATGTCGGTTTTCTTCTTAAAAACCCATTTACACCCATATAGATTTAATACCATTAGGTGGATCAATCAAAGTCCATACTTGATTATCATACATGGATTGCATTTCAGACTTCATGGCTATAAGCCATTTCTCAGAGTTAGGGCCTTTCATAGCTTCTTGGTAGCATGTAGGCTCATTTTGATCTATGAGCATCACATCATAATTGTCAGTAATGAGAAAACCATATCTCTCAGGCTCGTGATGAATTCTACCAGTTCTACGTGGCCCTTGTGTTAGTGGCTCAGGTTCAGCCACTACTTGTGAGTTGGATTGAACATCCATCATCGGTTCCATGTAAATTTGTGGTTCTCGAACTTCTTCGAGTTGAATTTTACTCCCACTAGTTCTGTTGGAAATAAATTCTCTTTCCAAAAAGTGACCATTACGAGCAACAAACACTTTGTTCTCTGATGTGTTGTAAAAGTAGTATCCTTTTGTTTCTTTAGGATATCCCACAAATATGCACTTATCTGATTTGGGTGCTAATTTGTCAGACAATTGACATTTGACATAAGTGTCATATCCCCATATCTTTAGAAAAGACAAACTAGGAGGTTTCCTAGTCCACAACTCATATGGTGTCTTTTGAATCGATTTTGATGGAACTCTATTCAATATGAATGCAGCAGTTTTCAGGGCATATCCCCAGAAGGATATTGGAAGATCTATTTGACTCATCATTGATCGAACTATATCCAATAAAGTTTGATTTCTCCTTTCAAAATGCCATTCCATTGTGGTGTTCCTGGAGGAGTCAATTGTTAAATTATCCCACAATCTTTAAGATGGTCAGAAAACTCTTGACTTAAATATTCACCACCACGATCTGATCGAAGTATCTTAATATTTTTACCAAGCTGATTTTGTACTTCATTTTTGAATATTTTGAACATTTTAAAAGATTCGGATTTATGTTTCATTAGGTATACATATCCATACCTGCTGAAATCATCAGTAAAAGTGATGAAATACAAATAACCTCCTCTGGCCGGTGAACTTAATGGTCCACATACATCGGTATGTATAAGGGCCAATAAATCTATGGCTCTTTCATCTTGTCCTGTGAAAGGAGCCTTATTAGTCATCTTACCCATCAAACAAGATTGCATGATTCATATGATTCAAAATCAAATGAATGTAAAAGCCCATTTTGATGAAGTTTTGATATGCGCTTCTCATTTATATGGCCTAAGCGACAATGCCAAAGATAGGTAGGATTTAAATCATTTGATTTAAACCTTTTAGTATTAATGTTATAAACAGACTTGTAATTTGTTTCATCAAAGTTTAGAACATAGAGCCCATTTAATAATTGAGCAAAACCATAATAAATGTCTTTATAATAGATGGACATAGAATTATTCTCAATAATAAATTTAAAACCATCTTTGTCTAAACTTGAAACTGAAATAATGTTACTGCTCATAGCAGGCACATAGTAACAATTGCTTAAAGTCAAAACAAGTCCACTAGGTAAAGGTATTTCATAACATCCTAGAGATAATGCAGCAACTCTTGCTCCATTTGCAACTCGTAGGTCCACTTCACTTGAGCCAATTTTTTACTTTGTCTGAGACCCTGCACATTTACACAAATGTGAGATCCACATCCGGTATCTAATAACCATGATGTAGAAGTAGACAAATTGACTTGTATAACATAAATACCTGAGATTATGGCTTCATTAGCCTTCCTCTTTTTTAGATCCTCCAAATACAGTTTGCAATTCCTTTTCCAATGACCTGGTTTATTGCAAAAGAAGCAAACTTCTTCCTTGGGCTGTTTCGGCTTGGGCTGGGGCTTAGGCCTTTTAGCTTTGGTCTCACATTTTGCTTTGCCTTTGCCTTTGTCCTTGCCACTCCTCCTTTTGCCCTTTCCTGTTTGAACCATCAAAACATTATTGGTCGCCTTAATGTTTTGTTCAACATTCTTGAGCATCCCATGCAACTCCATTATAGACTTATCCATTTGGTGCATATTGTAATTCATCACAAATTGGTCATAGTTGGGAGGCAAGGAGGCAAGGATCATATCTGTAGCCAACTCCCTGCTAAGTGGAGCACCAAGTTTTTCAAGTCTATCAATGTAACTCTTCAACTTGAGCACATGAGTACTCACAGAGCTACCTGAAGTCATTTTTCATCCATTCAATGCCTTAGTGACTGCAAACCTCTCTTGTCTTGCTTGCTCTTGGAACATTTCCTGGAGGTGTACAATCATATTGTACGCTTCCATGTCCTCCATTTGCTTCTAAAGCTCGGAGTCCATGCTAGCAAGCATAAGGCAAGTCACATCCAAAGAGTCATCTTTATGCTTATTGTAAGCATTTCTTTCATCTCTTGGAGCATCAGCAGCAGGTATAGCTGGGATTGAAGTGTCTATGACATACAACTTCCTTTCTTGCTTGAGAACAATTCTTAAGTTACGATGCCAGTCAAGGAAGTTTGTGCCATTCAATTTTTCTTTTTCGAGAACCGATTGCAAAGTAAGATTAGATGTGTTGTTTGATGTCATGATCTACATACAAGGAGTTACAGAGTTAATATCTTTATTTAAACCATTTCAATTATTCTCACTATTTTATCAAATTAACAACCCTCTAATGTTAATTCAGAAACTTTTTCAATCTTTCAATATTTCTTAGTGAGTTAAGATCCATATTTACTAAACTTTAAGTCAGCTTTGGCATGACACTTAAAGTCTAGTTATTTAGGTAGGAAACGTCTTTCCAATTACATCATATGTAACTCTTGCTATGGGATTGACATCACATGTCCCGTCATACTAATCCCATTAATGCCATAGGCCCAAAACCATTTTGATAGCCTATTTAAGTATAACCATTTCGATGTGAGGATAGCACTTTTATCCACCCTACCTAACTAAGATGGTCTAATGCACCCTGCTTTGGCAGAACCTACATTTAGACGATCAAATCCTTGATAGGTGTCAAACTATGGGAGGCATTTTACAACTTAATATTAATAGAGGGACTTTATTGTTTTAAGTATATGATGACTATTCTATGGGACAAAAGTTACATACATCATCTATATAACATCTCATGCATGTATATATAAAACATAAATGTGTTATAGCATGGCCCATGAACTAAGTAAATCATTATTATGATGTCATAGCATAACCATATGCCCGGTCTACCATTGATGACATGTACCTTTTGCTTGGAGCATGATCACTATGATCTCTTTTGATTGATATGAATGGTCTCCATACTTTACATTAAAAGAAAATCTACATTCTATGCTAGTGAAATAAATAGATTACATCAAGATAACGACACACTGGCCGATAAACAATTACAATAAAATTGTCGACATGTAGGCCAATGTAATCAACAAAACCATAATAAACCTGCCAATCACATGAGTCTAAAGGGCCATGCTATGCATCATGCATAATACATAAAACTGTCCAAGAAAATGTTTTTCTTGTACAGTTCTAATACTATCAAAATTAGGGTTTGGTATTGTGTCATGCACGCAAATTAGGGTTTCTTTGTTAAAACCTAACAATCAATCTAATTGACAACCCCACCTTGATGGATGATTATTTCAGCGTTCAAACAAATTAAACACAATAAATCTATTTGATTCTAATCATATTAGAACTGTTTAACAATTAAACAAATCACCATAATAATTCCATAGGCGTATAGTCATTCACATCACATGTATAATAATCTCGTTTAATAGTACACATCACTCATCCATATAATAGATGAAATCAATTTAATTGAATCCACAAACCTAGCTCTGATACCACTGATGGGAATTTAGGGGTCTAATGCCAAAAATATGCAGCAAAAAAATAACCTAAATCCCCAGAAGGATCCATGTGGTTCAATTAAACTGATTAGGAAACGAGAATCATACCTTATGTGAATAAAATTATTTTTGATGAGATAGATCTTTAGGCGCTGCGAAACCACAACTCCCTCTACGGTATCCACACGAATGACCACTTCGCAATGGGACTCAGTGTGCTAGCACTCTCTAACTCTTCTAGATTAGTTCAGAAATAATCTCACTAAAACTCTCATTTTTATGGTGTGCAATATTTCTCTGTGCATCTCATGTTGACGGCAAGCATCGTCGCATCTATATCAAAGCAACAACGTCCATTTATAATGATAATATCCTATTCAAAATAGAATATTCTCATTAATAGGACTCTTAATTTTGGAATCCAAAAAGATACGTCTTCTCATTCTCTGCACATCTAATGTTAAGAGTTTCAGAATCCAAAAAGACACGTCTTCTCATTCCCTGCACATCTAATGTTAAGAGTTTGGGAATCCAAAGGGACACAATAGTAAAGATTATTATTTATTTCCGTTGGGTTTATACAAATTAAACCCATACGCGTCATTCCTTGTGTGCGACCCTGTAGGTTCACTTAATGTTGACAGTAGGACTAAAACCCTTTTGGGCCTACAAGACATAATTGGTCTCTAGCAAGACATTATGTCTACCCAAATTGAGTGAAGATCGTTGATCTGACTTTACCTAGTAGATGTCAATTATCTAGTCCCTTTGTCACACAATATTTAGTGATCAAGTATGAGGCATAGATCATACATCTCTCATAGATTGTTTAATCACAAGTTTTTCTTGATTCTAGAGTTTGACTGAATAAACCAAATGTTACTGATAACTTCTTATCAATTCATTTGGGCATGGCCATGTACTTTTCTCAGTCTCACTCTTCAAGAGGGCCCAAAATATCTCTCTCAAATTAATGAGAGGGACAAATTCCTTCACGAACACTCATATCCCTCAATGTAGTTTATTCCATATCCAATCACAGTCTTATGATCATCTGGTTAAAGATGATGAAGAGCCGTGTCAAAACATGAAATTCACTATGTAGGAATCCATGGTATCATCAGGTCAAAGGACTAAAATAATAACATCATGAAGAGAAGTATTCATAACAGAATCCATATAATATTCTCATGGTGGGTCGATCCAATACAATGTACTCTTACATGTATCTATGTGTTGACTTGATATCTCATATTCATGACCAGTAAAACATGATCATCAATCAACCAACATACTAATCTTACTTCATTATTGTTCCATATAATGAATGATTAGGGATAATTTAGAATAGTAATCTTATCACCTTATAGTTTCACTATTAAAGTCACATACTTTAATGATATAAGGAAGAATAAACTATTCAAGGAAACCTATTTATCACTTTAGAAGAGCATAAATAATAACATGATAAATAAATTAGTTTATTAAATAAAGATAAAACCATAAATGATAGCAAATATCCTGATGGCCTAGGGTACATCACCAGCACTTGGCCCTTTTCCCCTCGCAACAGGGTAAAGGAAATCCTTATTTGTTGCAATTGATTATTTCACTAAGTGGGTTGAAGCCGAAGCAGTCACCAAGATAACCAAAGCTCGTGCTAAAGACTTCGTGTGGAGGTCCATCATCTGCCGCTTTAGCCTTCCTCACACTATCATCACCGACAATGAGAAACTATTCGACAACCCCAAGTTCCGAGAGTTCTGTGAGAATCATGGTATTCTCCATCGCCTGACATCGGTCGGACATCCTCAAGCTAATGGAGAAGCCGAGGTAACCAATTGAACTCTCCTGTAGGGAATTAAAGTTCGACTTAACTGGGCATGAGGCAGATGGACCAAAGAGCTCCACCATATGTTGTGGGCATACCGAACTACTAAAAGGGTACCCACTGGGCAAACCCTATTCAAGATGGCTTTTAGCACAGAAGTTGTCATTCCTGTGGAGGTCGGAGTCCCCTCCCCTTGCGTGGAAGGTTACTCAAACGAATCCAATGATGAGCAGCTCCGAACTAATCTTGACTTAATAGAAGAAATCAGGAAGAAGGCCCAAATCCAAATGGCTGCCTACTAGCAAAGGGTAGCCTGCTATCACTCCACCAGAGTCCAAGAAAATTTTTTCCTCCCCGGCGATCTAGTGCTTCGAAAGGCATCCGTCTCGAAGCCACTAGAGCAAGGGAAATTATCCCCAAATTGGGAAGGTCCTACCAAGTGATGGAAGTAATCAGAACCGGCACCTACAAACTCCAAGGTTTGGATGGAAAATATGTTCCTCAGACATGGAACTCGGATAATCTCTGTGCATATCTCCAGTAAAAGTATGCTCTTACTAAACTCACTATGTTCATTGAATTAAATTTAATTCTTAAAGACTCGCAAAATTTTTATAACTCTCTTTGAAAGCCGCAATGAAAAGCAAGTCCTACTATGCATGAAATCCTCGGCCGAGCTGAACGATCTCCGTACCTTGGCCGTGCCATGTAAAATATAATCTTGAAGCCTCGGCCAAGCCAAATGATGTCTCTGTACCTTGGCCGCGCCAAGTAAAATATAATCTTTTTAAATCCTCGGTCGGGCCGAGCGACCTCCATACCTTGGCCGCGCCAAGTAAAATATAATCTTTTTAAATCCTCGGCCAGGCCAAGCGATCTCCGTACCTTGGCCGCGCCAAGTAAAATTTAATCTTTTTAAATCCTCAGCCGGGCCAAGCAATCTCCGTACCTTTGTCGCACCAAGTAAAGTATAATCTTTTTAAATCCTTAGCCGGACCGAGCGATCTCCATACCTTGTCCATGCCAAGTAAAATATAATCTTGAAGCCTCAGCCAAGCCGAATAACGTCTTTGTACCTTGGCCATGCCAAGTAAAATATAATCTTTTTAAATCCTCGACCAAGCCGAGCGATCTCCGTACCTTGGCCGCGCCAAGTAAAATATAATCTTGAAGCCTCGGCTAAGCCAAATGACGTCTCCGTACCTTGGCCGTGCCAAGTAAAATATAATCTTTTTAAATTCTTGGTCGGGCCGAGCGATCTCTGTACCTTGGCCGTGCCAAGTAAAATATAATCTTGATGCCTCAGCCAAGCCGAATAATGTCTTCGTACCTTGGCCATGCCAAGTAAAATATAATCTTGAAGCCTCGGCCAAACCGAGTGATATATTTCTGAATAATCTCTAAAGCCTCGGCCGACCCGAGTGATGTATTTCTAAACAATCTCTGAAGCCTTGGCCAAACCGAATGATATATTGCTGAAAATTGTCTAAAGCTTCGGCCTAGTCGGGCGATTTCTCAGACACTTCAATGTGACTAATGCATCCCATCATGCTTCAGCAGAAGTAAGTAACCTTCCTCCACTTATCGGCAAGATTATACAAGTTATTTCATCCCCTCGAGTAAGATCATGTATTCATCATAAGTTCACGGGGCCGCCCAGGCCTCCCTCTGACCTAAACAGAGGAGAACGCTTCCTCCATAGAGGACTGAATACAGTGCTTAACAAAAATAAAGTAGCAAAAATACCGCTGAATTTATGCTGCAATAGCGCAATATGAGTAAGACAACTCTCAGCACAACCATACTGGAAAAAGAAACAAGTAGTCGAAGAAGAAAGGATAAGAACTTTCTTTATTAATGAAAAGTTACAACCTCCTGAGAAGCATTACAAGTGCATCATAGCACAGGAAATAAAGACAAATAAAATAAAAGCTCGGCTGAGCAGCTTCGGTCGATAACGATGTTTTTACATCCGACCCAAGAAATCAAAGAAACCAGACAACTCCATTGAGTCACTGGTTAATGACAAAGAAGAAAGTTGGCCATCCACAGATCCCCTGGATGAACTTAGGGATCCAAACCAGGCCAAAGACTTGTGGATGCTGATAACGGGATGCTGGGCTGCTAGCCACTACCCAACAACATAGACAGGGGACAAGCAGACCAACACAACTCTCCTCCCTCCTCACTCAAGAAAATACCTCTCAAGCGGATGAACTGAGAGATCCAAATTGAGGAGGGAGGTGAGTTCCATGTCTGCCATGGGGAATACATATGCTTTGTGTTTCCTGTGGTCCCCATAGCAAGTGATAAAGGCCACACAGGAAGCGCATACATGTGCTCCCTATATGACCTCTGTGTGCCTCCTCATGTGCTCTCCATATGACCTCCGAGATTCCTCCCTTGAGGACTGCTTGCTCTTTAGCAGCTTCTCCGTCACCCCAGCTATCTGGGACGAACCAGCTTTCAGAAGAGAAGCTCGATCTCTTCGTTCTCAACCTTAATGAAATGGGCGCCATAAAAGCCCCTACAGCTCACAGAAGGAGAAAGTCTTGGGAGATAGCCGAATACGGTCCGCTCTCCCCATTTTATAAGCAAGCAACCATTAAAGAAGGGAGCCCCAAAATTTGAAATGCCCTGGCCGCGCTGCCACATGGTAGATCAAAAGAAAAGGGCACTTTCCAAAGCATGCCAAACGCGCCTCCCAAGCCATGACGGAAGATGAAGATTTTCTTCTGATCTCGAATCAAGAGCCTTAAATGCAGGAAGCCAACCACAGATCCTTGAGATATGGGCAGGCCTAGAAAATCCCTTTTGAAAATGACGTCGTCCAATGGCGATCAAGTGCTTATCACGTACGTTAAAGAGACCCATGTTGGAAAAGGACAACGAGATAAATGCCTTAAGCGGAAACGATGTGTCCTTCGGCAAAGCCATTTTATATGCCTCGGCGAAAAAATGTACCAACTTTTTGCTTCGGACAAACCGAACTATCTAACCTTGGCCCCAGCCGAGGTATTTGTGATGTTTTCGGTCATTTCACGCCGAACCATTTTGTTCCTCGGCAAACCAAGTTAGTTTGCACGCACCTAACCTCGGCCCCAACCGAGGCAAAGTTGGAGTTACGTTCCACGGCAAAACCGAACAATTTTATGTATCAACAAAACCAGTTAATCTGGCTTCGATTGAGCAGAATCTTCAATTCGAAACCCCTAAGGGCTATCCGACCTTAAAGTGTATTTCATTTATGATTCGTTTACCATCGAAGGAACTCCCAGCAAAAAGGTCGTTCGAAAAAACAATGACCAAAGCGATAAGACAAAGCAGAAAGAGATTAAAAGATTCATTCATTGAATTTTGATCGGATTACAAGTTGAAAAAGCATGAGCAACCCTTAAGAATCAGGGTTCGGGTCGGTCCCAGGAACCTCCTCGGTAACATCCAGAAGGACTTGACTCACTTCACCCACTTTGAATGTTGTTGAAAGAGAGATCTCGGGTTCCTCTGCAGCAGGCTAAGGGAATTCTTCAGGAGCCATGGCCTCATTGGGACCTAGGATAGCATCAAGGTCGACGTCGGAGATGTCATCATATTCCGCTTCTTCAGCCCTTGGGGTATGGGTATCATAACGTTCGGCCTCCAGAAAAGATAAATCTAACTTGGGATACACTCGAGAGATCTTCGCCCGAGTTTCCTCCTCACCGAACTGAAATGCATCGGCACAAGCCTCTTTATGCTCCTCAGAGAATTGAATAGAACTTTGTAGTCCTCCACAGCTGAGGTAATTCAGTTGTTAGCTTCAGCTAGCTAGCCCTCAAGTTCGAGATTCATTTGGTGACTTGCGGCTAACTCCACCCTTAGGGCCTTAAATTGCCCCTGCGCCTTGAGCTCGATTTTGCCTATCTACAAACATTAGGTCGTTTGAGGCCATAAACAAAAGAAAAGTGCTGGAAACAAGTAAATGAGAAGACATTATACCTCTTCCTTCTACCGAGCCATTTTATTGCTCAGCTTATGGACCTTTTTCAGGGCCTTTAATTAGGCCACTTTATTCTGCTGGAGACCCTCTTGAGGTTGTCAATCTGGGACTGTCTATCCCTGATTTCTTGCCGAGATTGACCGAGATCAGCGGTGAGCTTGGCAATCTGACCATACTGCCATTTCAATTGATCTTCCCTATCGGCGAATCTTTTATTCAGGCTGGTGAGCTGATCCTGCTGTCGCCGGTGCCTGTGTTCCTCCTCGTCGAGCTTCTTGACCCAACTATCTTTTTCCTCGGCATGACTGCTCTTTAGCTGACCCCACCTCTTGTTAAAGTGCCGCTGCAAGGCATTGATTTCGTTGGCATGCTTAGCCTTGATTTGGGATAACTCCAAGCAAGCCTTGTCCGACTGTTCACGAAAGCCCTGGAGCTCTTTGACTTGAGCCTCAAGCCGAGAGGCCCTCTCGGCGGTAATTTGATAGGACTCACCCATCCTATCAAGGTCCCTCTGGATAGATGACAAGGCCCTAGATAGCCAGCTGGTCGAATCCACCCTCGTCCGAAGATCGGCAGCCTCCCTCCTGGCCAGGGCACAAGCCCCTATAGCCAGATTCAGGTGCCGACTTAGCACCCTCGTAACTAATGCATTCTATAGGGAGATTGCAAGTTAGAAAATACGGTCGAGCCAGCCGACCAAGAAATACTATCCTGGTGAAACAACTTACTCGAGAGGCGTAGCTCGTAGCGATCATTGTGAGAGTAGGCTACTGATCTCAGGGAGGAGATAATATCCCTCGGTGCCCTGGACCGCCCAAAAGCTGCATCAACAATCTCTTCTACGGTAGGCTCACCTGCCGAGGAACTCCCCACCGTGTGCAGTACAGAACGCATTAAGGCGGCAAACATGTCCTCTGCCTCCGGACCGGAAATAATGGAACCCATGGCTGAAGAACCGGCCCGAAGGGCCTCGACCTGAGGGGCCGCCATCTGTTCGGCCTCCTCCACTAGAGCCCTAGCCTGCGGGGCCTCGAATGCTTCAGCCCCGGTTGAAGGAACCTCAGTCCGAGCGTCCCCTTCATTCAGTGGTTCTTCTTCTTCTTCTTCTTCTTCTTCTTCTTCTTCTTCTTCCCCAAATGTTACCTCATCCCCGGCGGACTCCACCCATACCTCGGTCTCTCCCACGATACCCCCTGGTACCGTAAGAGAGAGAACCTCGGCAAGGGGCACCTCGACCTCCACCAACCTTTCAATAGACGGCTCCACTTGAGCTTCAATAGCCGCAATTGCCTCTTCTGACCTCTCGGCCAGAGTAGGGACCTCCTCCCCATCCACGCGCAGCACCAAAGGGCTATCGACCACTAGTAGATGAGGCTGGTTAGCCTCGGGTGGGGGGATTACCGGGCGAACCGGTGACATTTCCTCGGCATCATCCGACACGACCACAATTTGAAGGTGGAAAACCTCGATGGCTCCCTCCGAGTTTCCCCCAGCAGCTCTCTCTACCTCCGCTACCGTGTCCCCCTCTAGCAGAGGGGGCGCACCGACCGTGGCCGATGCTCCCGCCTCCCCCCTCTCAGGGGTAGAAGAGTGGAAGCCAGCGCTGTCTTTCCTTGGCTCCTTTGAGTGAGACCTGGAAGGATGGATTCTCTTCTTGGACCTGTGCTTGTCCCCGGAGCTAGAGCCCCTGTGGCGCTTGCCCAGCTCCTTCCTCATTTGGCCCACAAATGCGGACCTATCGGCTTAAAACACAACAGATATTTAGTTAAACAGTAACGGAATTACCTAAACATACTAACCATCAAAGCAAAGACTTACCTTGAGGGTCGATAGAGCTAAGCCCGGCAGCGAAAAGGGCATCCTCTGATAACAGGGCACTGGCCTATACCACCTGACCACTGCAAAGGATTATCAGATCTCTTTCTCCTGCTCGCTCAACTTCGAGTGTGCCTCCGGATCCTTCACATAACTTGCCCATCCTCTCGGAAAATCTGAACTGATGTTCCCTTCGGCAATGAAAATTGGGACTTCCACTTCTTTATCAAAGACGGGTTATCAGAAATCATCTTGAACGACTTTCGGAGGACAATATAGGGCCACTCAAAGCTTCTCCCGGAGAACAGGTTGTAGCAAACTCGGAACATAAACATATAGACATCATCTTCTAGATTAATGATATATAAAATATTAAACTCTAATTTTAAAACCTATATTTTTTATTAAATTCTCTATTTTGTACAAAATTTATCTTAGTATCGCATATGTATGTATGTTTGCACGTGTTTTTTAGAAAGGTCATTAGAACAGCTTTTCATCCCTCCATATATATATATATATATATATATATATATATATATATATATATATCCTCATATCATATTAGTGTAAGAAAGATATGGGTTTTTGAAATCTCACGTACAATAATGCCAAAAAAAAGGATGATGCAAATGCGTGCACGTACGCTCTGTTGGGCCGCTAGTCGAGCAAGCCTGCACGTACGCTCTGTTAGGCCGAGCTCAATTTAGGCCCTTCATGCCCAAAGCCTGTCACGGAAAAGACTTTGTACATCACCTTCGGTGTAGCAAATTTTATGTGGCTATACCATCCTTTTTTATTGGTTCACATACGCACGACACCCATTAAAAAATATTAAGATAGCTTTACGATATCCCGAGGAAAAAATTTATGACACCCCAATTTAAGCTTATGACACCGTAGTTATAAAGTTAAGAAACCCGTTCAGAAAGCAAAAAAAAAAAAATTACGACACCCCAGTTTTAAACTTACGACACCATAGTTATAAAATTAAGACACCCCTTCGTAAAGCAAAAAAAATTATGACATTCTAGTTTTAAACTTTTAAACTTAAGACACCCGTTTAGAAAAGGTATCTGTACACAAATTCCAAAAAAAAGCTGTCTGACATGCATTAATACCCATTCAGCTTTATTTTGGAATTTGTGTATAAACGTTTTCTGAATGGGTATCGTAAGTTTATTACTACCGTGTCGTAACTTGAGTGTCGTAAGTTTTTTTTTGCTTTTTTAATGGGTGTCTTAATTTTATAACTACGGTTTAAAACTAGGATATCGTAAGTTTTTTTTGCTTTTTAAATAGGTGTCTTAATTTTGACGTGACATGCATTAATACTCGTTCATCTTTTTTTTTTTTTTTTTGAATATGTACAGATACATTTTTTTTGAAGGAGTGTTGTAATCTTATAACTACGGTGTCCTAAGTTTACAACTGATGTCGTAATTTTTTTGCTTTCTAAACGGGTGTCTTAATCTTATAACTACGGTGTCGTAAGCTTAAAATTGGGGTGTTGTAAATTTTTTCTCGGAATGTCATAAAGCTATCTTAATATTTTTTAATGGATGTCGTGTGTATGTGGACCAATAAAAAGAGATGATGCAGTCCACGTAGAAGTTGCTGCACCGAAGGCGATGTACAAAGACTTTTCCGTCCCTTGCAATATGCAGGCGTGCTGATTTCAGCATGTTCCTAGCTGGGCTACGCATTGGAAGATGGCCCATTATGCTTGGGCTGTCAGATTTTAAGGCTGGCTTGTGTCCGCGTAGGTCGCACGGTGAGCCTAGGCCACCTAGAGAGAGAGAGAGAGAGAGAGAGAGAGAGAGAGAGAGAGGGATATTTCACTATTGTTCTGATTCTCCAAACTAAAAGTATGTTGGCTCATGTCATGTTGTGTATAAAAGAACCATGGCTAGCCCAAGGCCCTGGCAACCCAGATTAAAGAAGCTCTTGGCTCTTTTTTGCACCTGAGCTATTCTTGTGCATAGCATCTTGATTCTTACATTATTGATAATCTTAATAACACTTATATGGTGTGGTGCGTGCGTGTGTTATTTATTTATTATTTCTTGTTGATGAAGGAACTAGCATGATACCTGATTATAAGCATGATATATTTAATTTCTTTACTGATTAGATGTAGAATAGTGTACAATAGTTAATCCTGATTATTATGGCAAATATACATTGTATTATGATTTTATTGATTATAGGTTTTATCCAAACCATAACATGTGTTAGGATATCATCATTATGAATGAAAAATCTAATGAGTTGCTTAAGAAAGGTGTGAAAATCCAGATTGATGAAAGAAGTAAAATACTATTTGAATCTTTGACTAATAATTAATATGTGGGAAACAGTGAAGACTCTGATTTGAAACAAGATTCATAACCATTGTAAGAGCACTTTATTTGGTGAGCACTATGTTTTAATTAGAGTTCAATAATCCTCTACATTTTATTTGGCAACAAACAGTAGAGTTCGACGATCCTATGCACTACATTGTATTCGAATATTTGGGGTGCAAGGTAGAAAATCTTTGATGCTAATCAATAGAATTTTATAGTCGATGGAGTTTGCACTATCACTGTGCTCGAATCTTTGGGGTGCAAGATAGAAAAGCTTTGATGCTAATCAATAGGATTTTATAGTCGATAGTTCAATAGATTTTACAGTTTATATTTTCTATTTCTAGTTTTGAACATTGTGTCAGATTGTTCATAAATGTAAAAATGATTAAATGAATCTAGTCTTGTATATATTTATACTTAATATTCCATTCTGTGGTGAATTGAATTTGTGTACGTAAATATTGTTTCTCAAATTGAATTTATTATATATGTATGTGTATATGTATACAATGTATGTATGAAATGTTTATGCATTTGTCATGCTATTTTATATTTGATATCTATTAGTGCTTTGTGTCTATAGGATTCATTAAGACTTAAATCAGCATGAATTTAACCAAGTAAATGATGATATGATATTTATTGCATCGGAGATGATTATGAGTCTAGTGAACTTCTAATCCTGAGCAATTAAAATTTGTAATAAATAATGATACATGCTAAAAATAAAATGCCAGTATTAATTTTGTTCTATTATTCCTATGTGTAGTCATAAAGAGAAACAAGAGAGGATAAATTAAACGGAGATAATTTTGATATTTGGCTTTAAAAAGTTTCTTAAGAAACAAGAGGTTTTTAGGTTCTTAAAATACCTTGAACTATACCATAACTAAGCTGATCTTCCAAGCCTAGAAACTCTTCCAAACCATCAATTCAAACATTTTGATTTTGTTTCCTATTGAAATGAAATTAATGAGACCAACCATGGTTTGCGCTTCCGCTACCTCCCTTATTGGGGTGGGTGAGCGGTGACTGGTGCCATCTTTCTTTGGCCCCTTCAAACGGGACCCAGAAGGACGAGACCTCTTCTCGGGTCCATATTTGTCCCCAGAGCTGGAGCCCCTTTGGCGCTTGCCTGACTCCTTCCTCATCTTGCCCACAAACATCGATCTTTTAGCTGAAAATGCAAAAAAATAATTCAACCAAATGGGAATACCCAAGCAAGCCGACCGTCATGATAAAAGAGAAAAAAAAAATACACTTACCCCGAGGGTCGACAGAACTAATCTCGGCAGCGAAGAGAGCATCCTTAGCTAGCAGAGTGCTGGCCAATATCTCCTGACCACTGCGAAGGGTAGCCAGATCCCTTTCTCTTGATCGCTCAAATCCAAACGCGCCTCTGGGTCCTTCACATAATTGCCCCATCCTCTCGAAAAATCCGAGCCGATATTTCCTTCGGCAATGAGAAATCGAGACTTCCACCCCTTTATAGAAGAAGGGTTATCGAAAATCATCTTGAATGACTTTCGAGGGCCAATATAGGGCCACTCAGAGCTCCTTCCAGAGACCAGGTTATAGCCAACGTGGAACAGAGGAAGAGTTGCAGTCACCCCAATACAACTGCACATCGAGACAAACCCAACAAGATTTGCCAACTGTTTAGGGCCACCATCATTGGACATATGTTATAGAACCTCATCACCTCGGTGAAGAGGGAATCAAAGACCTGCTCTCAAGCTCTCTTCGTAGAAGAAAACTCCCCGGCTCAGCTCGGTTGAAACTCGATCCTCGGTCCTCGACGCCCATAAGGCTACATCCCCAGGAACTCTATAAAGACGGCGGATTCTACCCAAATCCTCCGGTGTGATCTCAGAAACAACATCGCCTGGACCACTCATATTGGCTAAACGGAGGGTAAGACACGAACAAGAAAGCAAGGCTTAGAGTTGGAGTAGAAAATCTTTGTAACACGGATGAAGGAGCGTTGTAGAACAAGCACTGCTGCAGCCCTCTTTAAATAAGTGTTTCAGAAAGAAAACCCTAGACGCCAGAAATCCCAATACGGGCGGCAGAAATAAAGGAACCCCGCCACGTGGAGCTCCCACAATCGCAGCTTGCGGTAGACTAGGCATCATTTTCTTAAGCCACGGCAGAAAATGATGACGAAACAGCGGCCCATTATTTACGGGATCATCATTGCCCGCCTTTTTGAATCCCCCAAATAAGATTGCTCCAGAATTCTACTCCCTATATCCGAAATTACACTTCGGACTAGGGAGTGGAGGGCATGGGATGTGGGGTAAAATTGTCATTGTATTATTGATCGCTCACATCAGCGA
Source organism: Calamus simplicifolius (assembly GCA_900491605.1). NCBI lineage: Eukaryota > Viridiplantae > Streptophyta > Magnoliopsida > Arecales > Arecaceae > Calamus > Calamus simplicifolius. Next base: position 344,126 of record UESW01003849.1, read on the forward strand.
TGAGATCACACCCAATCCAAACACCCTGCCAACCAGCTGGCGTGACATTCTAGCGACAAGGTCAAATCAGCTTTGATGGGGTCGGGCCACCCTGAGAACCCAGACTGTCCTTATACTTTCGTCATCTAAGCCGAGCTATCCTTATTCCTCGGTAACCCGAGCTATCCTTATGCTTCGGCTATCTGAGCCAGGCTATCCTTATTCCTCGATAACCCGAGCTACCCTTATGCTTTGGCATCTGAGCCGCACCATCCTCATTCTTTGGTCGAGCCGAGCCATCCTTATTCCTTCGACATTCGAGCCGATCCATTTTATACTTCGGAAAACCAAGCTATTCCTCATCCAGGCCAACCACGACATTCAAAATACCTCTGTGGAATCCGGCGCAGGAGAGTACCTATTCGTTGAAACTGAACAAGATTCCAAATGGAGAATCATACCTAGGAGTAGCCTAGAGCCTACGCAATTATGGGATTCCAAGGCATCAGCTAGCTCTCCTAGCCGTTGATCTTCTAACTGACAATATACAGATCCTATCGATCTCGTAACAAACTCGATTCGAATCCGTTTCAAATCATAACAACTTTCGACCCCCACGATGCGCCCATGGAGTCAGGTGATCCTCTATAAATACCACGGCATTTCAACCTCTCAGGTACGCATAAATCAACCTACAAAAAACTTTCATACTTTTCCTTGGATGGACATAATCGATTACTCCATTAGAGCTCCGATTGAGAGCTCGGGGAAGATTCTTCTATGAAAAGTCTTCTCCTCACATTTGCTTACTGTGAATCTCCATTGACTTGGGCGTCAGAGGGTCCCCCGCAGAGGGCAACCCCAAGAAAACCCTCTGTGAGCGCGGACTGTCTTGCAGGTTTCACTCCGGACGTTAAGATCGGAGTTCGGACCTGGAGCCGGAAGTGCACCCGAGTCGGAGAACAGATTTCCGCGGCAACAAGATGGATCTTATCTACCTAAAAGTTTTGAGCATTTCGACGGACATCAATGTTTACGATTGGATCAACTCATTCATATAATTTAGGTTAAATTTAAATATAAAATAAATATAACTTATCTGTTATTTGAAATATAAAGATTAGTTTTAAAACATCCATAAAAACTTTTGCAAAAGAGATCTACATATAGATATGCTCTCAGATACCCTATGAAACGTATAAGAGATGCATGCTCTTCGAAAAAAAAAAAAATCTCTTCATATTATAAACAATTTGTACTATTTATTTGAAAATCTATAATATTTACTTTCAGTTCCCGAGCTATGTTCACCATGCATATGCATGCTTATTAAAGCGTATGCTTTATATCTATGCGCTTATCAAAGCCTATGCTTATGACATCTATAATCTTGATTAGTCTACAAGTTTAGCCAGAGATTTGTTAATTGCATTTATGTGAAATAACCATATTCTATCATAAATAACTTATTAATGGCAATTATTGGAAATAGTCATATTACAACATAAACATATATATAGACATCATCTTCTAGATTAATGATATAGAATATTAAACTCTAATTTTAAAACCTATATTTTTTATTAAATTGTCTATTTTATACAAAATTTATCTTAGTATCTATGCATATGTATGTATGTTTGCGCATGTTTAAAAAGGCATCATTAGAACAGCTTTTCATCCCACAATATATATATATATATATATATATATATATATATATATATATATCCTATTAGTGTACAGAAAGATATGGGTTTTTGAAATCTCACGTACAATAATGCCAAAAAAAGGATGATGCAAACGCGTGCGACGTTATCCTAGCTCATGCTGTCGGGCCGTTGGTCGGGTAAGCCTGCACGCTGTGTTGGGCCAAGCTCAATTTAGGCCCTTCAGGCCCAAAGCCTGGCTCGCAATACGCAGGCATGCTGATTTCAGCTTGTTCCTAGCTATGCATTGGAAAATGACCCATTATAACTGGGCTGTCAGATTTTAAGGCTGGCTCGTGTCTGCGTAGGTCGCACGGCGAGCCTAGGCCACCTAGAGAGAGAGAAGGGGGGGGGGGGGGGGGGGATATCTCACTGTTGTTCTGATTCTCCAAACTAAAAGTATGTTGGCTCATGTCATGTGGTGTATAAAAGGACCATGGCTAGCCCAAGGCCCTAGCAACCCAGATTAAAGAAGCTCTTGGCTCTTTTTTTTCACCTGAGCTATTCTTGTGCATAGCATCTCAGCATGATTCTTACATTATTGATAATCTTAATAACACTTACATGGTGTGGTGCGTGCGTGCTTGTGTTATTTTATTTGTTATTTCTTGTTGATGAAGGAACTAGCATGATACTTGATTATAAGCATGATATATTTAATTTCTTTACTGATTAGATGTGGAATAGTATACAATGGTCAATCCTGATTATGATAGCAAATATACAATGTATTATGATTTTATTGATTATAGGCTTTATCCGAACCATAACATGTGTTAGGATATCATCATTATGAAGGAAAAATCTAATGAGTTACTTCAGAAAGGTGTGAAAATCCAAAATGATGAAAGCAGTAAAATTCTATTTGAATCTTTGACTAATATGTGGGAAATAATGAAGACTGATTTGAAACAAGATTCATAACCATTGTGAGAGCACTTTATTTGGTGAGCACTGTGTTTTGATTAGAGTTCAATGATCCTCTGCATTTTATTTGGCAACAAGTAGTAGAGTTCGACGATCCTATGCACTAAATTGTATTCGAATTTTTTGAGGTGCAAGGTAGAAAAGCTTTGATGCTAATCAATAGGATTTTATAGTTGATGGAGTTTGCACTATCACTGTGCTCGAATCTTTGGGGTCCATGATAGAAAAGCTTTGACGTTAATCAATAGAATTTTATAGTCGATAATTCAATAGATTTCATAGTTCATCTTTTCTTTTTCTAGTTTCGAAAGATTGTTCATAAATGTAAAAATGATTAAATTATTTGATGAACCTAGTCTTGTATATATTATACTTCATATTCCATTCTGTAATGAATTGAATTTGTGTACATAAATGTTGTTTCTCAAATTGAATTTATTACATATGTGTGTATATATGTAATGTGTATGTATATAATGTATGTATGCAATGTTTATGCATTTGTCATGCTATTTTATATTTGATATCTATTAGTGCTTTGTGTCCATTAGGAACCATTAAGACTTAAATTAGCATGAATTTAACCAAGTAAATGATGATATGATATTTATTGCATCGAAGATGATTATGAGCCTAATGAACCTCTAATACTGGGCAATTAAAATTTGTAATAAATAATGAAACATGCTAAAAATAAAATGCCAGTATTAATTCTATGCTATTATGCCTATGTGCAGTCATAAAGAGAAATAAGAGGGGACAAATTAGACGGAGATAATTTTGATATTTGGCCTTGAAAAGTTTCTTAAGAAACAAGAGGGTTTTAGGTTCTTAAAATACCCTGAACCATACCATAACTAAGCTGATCTTCCAAGCCTAGAAACTCTTTCAAACCCTCAATTAAAACACTTGTATTTTGTTTCCTATTGAAATGAAATTAATGAGACCACCATAACATATTTTATATTTTTCAAAATACTAATCAAATTAAAACATATTCTCTCTCAAACCCTCAAACAAATGCTCTGACTTCTCACAATAAAATATGTTATATTTTTAAAATACCCATCAAAGTAAAACAATCACTACAAGAGAAATTAAATATTGCGACGCCCAAATGCATCGCAATTGCGTCGCTAAACATGATATTGCGATGCAATAGCGATGCAATGACGGCGTTGCTCAACTGTCCGTCGCAATACCCCTTTGTCGCAATTGCGTCGCAATATTGCGACTCTCTGCGATGAAATTGCGACGCATGCAAATGCGTCACTATATTTAATATTAATTTTAAAAATAAAATTATTATTAAATATTGCGACGCACTAAAATGCATCGCAATATTGTGACTCATCCAGATGTGTCGTAATATTTAATAATAATATTTTTGGTATAATAGCGACGCAATTCTGAGTCGCTAATGCGTCTCAAATAAAAATTATTTTAAAATATTGCGACGCATGGTCATTGCGTCGCAATATTTATTATAAATTTTTAAGATAAAATAGTGACTCAATTTTAGTCGCTAATGCGTCGCTATTAAATTTATTTTTAAATTATTGCGATGCAAGGTCATTGCGTCGTAATATTTAATAATAATATTTTGAAAATATTAGCGACGCAATTTCAGTCGCTAATGCATTGCAAATTTTTTTTTAAAAAAAATAAAAATTTAAAAATTAAAACGGTTAATACAATTTCGCTAAATCTAAATATTGATACAAACATTTTTCACTCAATCCAAACAATAATAAATTTTCAAAAATAATTTATATATTAAAATTTTGAAGTTTTTACATAAAAAAAAAAAAAAAATACATCAAGAATCTGGGCGATCACGTGGAGGCTGTGGAGGCTGAAGACTCTGCGACAAGCGTCTAACCATATCCCGCAAATAATGCATCTCATCTCGCATGTCTGCAACCTCCTGATCCCGGCCTCGCATACGATCCTCAAAATCCTGCTCGACCTCCTGGCGAATCTCCTCTGCAATAGATCTGCGAAGGTCCTGTAAACGCTCGGGAGGAAGATCACCAGGAACTCGCGAGCTGGAGGCCTGATGGGAAAAAAATGTAGAAGCTCTAGTGCCCAGACCATAGACCCTGCGGTCTCGTGGCTGGGCACCAACAGCCTCCAAAAACACACGTCGACTCTCCTCTGCTGAGAGTTCGACGGGCGTCTCCCCATCAGTAGAGTCGACCTGCGATGCCTGGGAGCGAAGCTCCTCGACTCGTGTCTTGAAATTATGAAATCAACAATAAATGAGTTAATAAATTTCTTGAAATAAAATTTAGAAATTAAACAGATACTACATAAATCTAATTTCTTACCGCAACCTCCCGTGATCGCGTATCGACCCAGGAACCGTCCCTCCTGGTGTGTGTCGCCCTGAATAGACGAAACTCACCAGGATCTCCGCCCTCCTGCTCAGACTATAACAATAAAAAAAATGATATTAATACAAATATTTGTAAATAACTAAAATAGTAATTAAATATTTATGTTTTCTTACCATACGCCGTCTGTGCTCCTGAATCGAAATGGAGCCCGAAGTATGACGTGATGCGGATCGGCGGTTCGTGCTGGCTGATGCGGACCTCCTGCGCCAGCCATCGGACTCCCAGGCCTGCTGCCACTCGTGCCAAATACCCTCTGGCACGTGCGCAGGACGCTGACCCGATGACCTCCAACGATGAAGCATGTCGGAGTATCGGCGTCGCGTCAGAGCCTCCCATGCTGCCCTAATGGCATCATGGCTGGCAGGATCCCACGTAAACTTTTTCTGCATTAAAATAAACAGTTAGTTTCTGAATTTATTAAGTTTAAGAAATTTTATATCACTGATAAATTGTATTTAATAAGTTTACCTGAAACTCAGAAAAATAAAACTCCCTCGTGGCTGGAGATACGTGGCGCCAATCGTAGCCACTGGGATCTGCACGCCTCTGAAATACGGCGCTGATGTGGCTGGATACATGATGCTGCTCAATGAATCTGTTAAAAAAATGCATGTTTATAAGTAATTGACTTAAAAACATAACATATATTTTTAATTAGTATATACTTACATCCCCTGAGCATCAAGTCGAAGTAAAGTGCGGCCGAGGTGGAAGAACTCTCGGAGGTCTGTGCCGATCGGCTGGATGGTAATACTGCTGGAGAGATCGAAGGCTGCGCCTCTGCTGGAGATCCAAACTCTCCATCTCCGACGCTCATGTGATCTGATGTAGCAGGGCTACGTCTCTGCTCACTCCGTCTGTCGTCGGTAGATCTACCTCTGCCCGTCATACTGAAAATACTAAAGATTCACACAATTAAATTACGATTAATGATTGACTATGTAAGAATTTAACACTTATAAAAAAAGTTAAATTTTAAAAAACCTCTATGTTTAATCGGTGTCATTTGTTTCGTGAAATGTTGGTTCAACATCCGATGCCGTATCGGATTGCGAATCAGTTTCATTATCATCGGAAGGAAACCGAACATTTGCATCCGCAATTTCTTGGACATCACCATTTGGATCTCTAAGTGATGTTTCAGGAGCCCTTGTGTCGTCCTCAATTGCATGCATTTCCATCTCATCCTCTTGAAATGCAGGGCACTCGGCTGATTGACTTGATGAACTCTCCTCTAATACGATTGTTGAACGTGGGACGATTTTAGAAACGGCCCACCAATCTCGCTTGTCGTTGCGCAAACTTGGATATCCGCAGTAAAAGACTTGCTGAGCTTGGGATGCAAGGATGAATGGGTCATATTTCTGCAATCTTCGTCGATGGTTCACTTCAACCAAATTGTAGTCGTTATGAACCCTTTTGCCCACAGGAACTATCGGATCGAACCAATCACAACGAAACAATACGGTTCGTTTCATAGGCCAACCGGGATATTCAACTTCAACCACCTCTACTAACTTTCCATAATAATCCTGCATATTTGCTCCAACACTTTCTCCTTTACACACACGCCCCAGTTCTGCGTGCCTCTTGAAGCTGCTAATCGTTCAATCTGAAATTTGTACCCATTTACAAAATAGCCAGTAGAGGTTGTTACGGTCTTCAATGGCCATTGCGATAGACATTTAATGAAAATATTGTCGGTTGTCGACCATGGACCGTTGACCTATAAATTAATAAGCTATTGACATCCAATTCAAAAAATAATGCCATTATCGAAATTGATTGAGTGATACTACTCACAAATTCATAAAACCAGTAAGCAAACTCCGTTTCTAATTTCTGCCCAATTGCAACTTGACTGATGTCGGGATTCATCTGTCGTTGTCTATCACAAAACATCCTTATGGGATGAAAAGGATGAAAACTAATGTTAGAAATTAAATATTATGGTATATTGTTATTTAAATTTAAATTTTCAATTTAGCATTGAAGTATACACTTACTCAATATATGGATCGACTTCTCGACAGTTCATTAGGATGTAATAATGTGCTGCATTATACTCCATATCGCTAAGATTTCTTGACTTCTGCCCACCAAATGAACGGCCGATAGCTTTAAAAATTGATATTCTACCGTCATTAGCTTCTGCTTCGTCCACACATACGTCATCGTTACGACCATGATTTCGGCTCCTCGTGTGGACGTGACCCTCAAAGTAATGCGAGGCAAAAGCTGAAACTTCTTCGACCAAGTGTGCATTGCATATAGAACCTTCAACCCTTGCCTTATTACGCACATTATTTTTTAACTTCTTAAGATACCTATATGTAAAGTTGCAACAAAAAATTAACGAATTTTTCAAGCAATGAAATAATATTTGAAATGTCAACATATCTTAATGATGTATATATTTACCTCTCGAAAGGATACATCCAGCGATACTGCACGGGACCAGCTATGCTCGCTTCGTATGGCAAGTGAACCGGTAAATGCTCCATTGAGTCAAAAAAACTGGGAGGAAATATTCGCTCAAGCTTGCATAAAATAATTGGAATTTCCTCCTCAAGCCTTGCCATGATGCAGAAGTAATGACTGCGGCAGATAACTCCTTGAAGAATAAGCTGAGCTCCGTAATTGCCTTCCAGACATGTTGCGGAAGCAACTCACGAAAAGCTATAGGTAATAACCGTTGCATGAAAACATGGCAGTCATGACTCTTCATGCCGAACAACTTGAGCTTATGCATGTCCACACACCTACCGATATTTGAGGCATAACCATCTGGAAATTTTAACCCTCTAAGCCAGTTACATAAAACTTCTCGTGAATTTCTGTCAAGAGTGTAACATGCTTTAGGATAGGTCCCATCGGCACTCCTTCTCAAATCACCTCTTCTGCAGTACTGATTAAGTTCTTCTCTTGACTTTGCAGTATCTTTTGTTTTTCCCGGGATGTTTAGCACCGTGTTAAATATGTTATCAAAGAAATTTTTCTCGATATGCATAACATCCAAGTTGTGCCGGATGAGATTTGTGCTCCAATAAGGCAAATCCCAAAATATACTTCGCTTCTTCCAGTTATGTTCTTTACATATACGGCCATTTATTCTATCTGCATCTGGTTCCCATGCATACATCAACCCCAAATGCTCTATAGAATCAAATAGATCCGTGCCGGACCTAACCGGTTCGGCAAATTTTGTGACTGCTTTGTTCTTCCGGAAGGCGATCAAGTTACGCCTGTAAGGATGATTTGGGGGCAAGAACTTCCTATGGTTATCAAACCATGACTGCTTACCACTCTTCTGCAATGTAAATGCATCCGAATCATACATGCAATGAGGGCATGCCAGACGTCCAGCAGTGCTCCAACCAGACAACATTGCATATGCCGGAAAATCACTTATTGTCCACATCAAAGCAGCTCTCATTAAGAAATTTTGTTTCATAGAAATGTCGTAGGCTACACTCCTGTTTCCCACAACATTTTCAATTCGGCCACCAACGGTTGCAGAAAGACATCAATCTTTTCCTTTGGATTTGATGGTCCTGGAACCAAAACGGTTAAAAACATTGCAGTATCTTTCATGCACTTCCACGGAGGAAGGTTATATACAGTCAGTATCACAGGCCAACATGAATACTGTTGCCCCGCTTGACCAAATGGTTGGAAGCCATCGGTACAAAGACCTAATCTCACATTCCTTATATCTTCAGCGAAATCAGGATGATTTTCATTGAAATGCTTCCAAGCCTTTGAATCTGATGGATGCCGCATTTCATCCTCTTTAGATTCATGTTCGGCATGCCATCTCATATCAGCAGCTGTTGCCTCAGATCTGTATAATCTCTGCAGGCGTGGGGTAAGAGGAAAGTAATGCATCCTCTTGTAAGGCACACTTTTCCTCCTACTTGTACCGGCTCCTCCTTCGGTGTTTTTGAACCTCGATTGCCCACAAATCTTACACCATCTCAGCTCTGAGTCTTCACCCCAAAATATCATACAATTGTTCAAGCAACAATCGATCTTATTAACTGGGAGCCCAAGCCCACGCAACAACTTCTTTGTTGCGTAAAAACTGTCTGCGGCAACATTATCATTTGGCAGAATTTCTTTGATTAACTCAGCTACAGAATTGAACGCCTTTTCTGATAATCGATGTTCTGCCTTAATATTCAACATTCGAGCAGCTGTAGAGAACTGGGAATGACCCTCACACCCAGGATACAATTCTTGATTGGCAGCACGCAACATATCGTAAAATTGTTGTGCTTCTGGATTTGGTTCTTCCATAAATGTATTCTGATTGAAGTCATTACCCGATGCATTCATAACCATTTGTTCATATGTGTTTAAATTCACAAATGGTTCATCTACGGGAATTGACTCTTGTTGGCCTATAACAAGCTGCTGGAATATCCTCTGGTTCACCATGACAGTACCAAACATAGTAATCAGGAACAAAACCCTTCTTACACAAATGCACCTTAACAGTTTCCACATCTCTGTAGGCTTTATTCTGACACCTGTGGAAGTTGCATGGGCACCTAATCCTAGGCCCATCCATCCATTCAGGTTGGCTACATGCAAATGCGATAAATTCTTCCAATCCATTCAGAAAATCTGGATTCAGCAAGCCATCTTTTATCCTTGCATACATCCATGAGCGAGTCCCGCTCATTTTTGACCGACTTATACAAAGTCTGGTAAAGCATTAAATGAAACCAAAAAATAAAACTATATTAGTATTAATAAATATATAACTAAATTATTTCTTGGGCACAACTAAGGTTAATTACAACCAATTTAAATCATTTATAAGTACCAAATTTTTTAGAATAAGGTACTACCATGCAAGGGCGAGCCACGGCTACGATCCTTTGCTAGCAAGGACCGATGCATAGGTTAATGGCTAAAGAGAGGGCTTGAGTTTGTGTCGGGCCATAAGGCGGTGCGTTTAGTCATTAGACTTCACAAGAATTCAAGTGTCTTAAATAATTCTACCTTCACTCCATGTCTAAGGTAAGGCCCTATCCCATTCAAGAATATTTTTTGTGATATGTTATTCTGCTATTAATTATCATCGATCGGCAACATTGAAATTTCGGCAGCATTTCCCCATATGTTCTCCTAAATGTGTGGTATATAAGCCACACTAGGAGAACGTATGAGCAAATGCAAACCGAAATCTCACCCCACGATGATTACTAGCAGACTAACATGTCACAAGAAATATTCCCAAACTGTCCACCAGGACAATTTGAGAATTTGCAAGACTAAGGCTTACAAATTCTCAAACGGGTCTAAAGGTTAAAGTGCTGTGATTATGGAAGTCCGAAGACAATCGAACTTATGCTTGTTATTCTTAACTTCTTGTGAATTATACATGTAATCACTAACTTTTTAAGATTACAAATACTTGCGAATACTAAAATGTAAATCATTGAAACTGCAATAACCTAAAAAAAAAAAAATTTTTTTTTTTTTTACAGTGGCCTGGCCACCGTGGCCAGGCCACTGCCGGCCACGGCAGCGGCCGTGGCCGGAGAAGACGGCCACGGCAGCGGCCGTGGCCGCCTTGTCCGGCCGCGGCCACGGCCGTGGCCGGACAAGAAAAAAAGGGGGGGGGGGGGGGGGGTTTCCTCCCCCCCCCTGTTAAAAAAATTTTTTTTTTTTTTTACAGTGGCCTGGCCACCGTGGCCAGGCCACTTGGCCGGCCACGGCAGCGGCCGTGGCCGCCTTGTCCGGCCGCGGCCACGGCCGTGGCCGGACAAGAAAAAAAGGGGGGGGGGGGGGGTTTCCTCCCCCCCCCCTGTTTAAAAAAAAAATTTTTTTTTTTTACAGTGGCCTGGCCACCGTGGCCAGGCCACTGCCGGCCACGGCAGCGGCCGTGGCCGGAGAAGACGGCCACGGCAGCGGCCGTGGCCGCCTTGTTGGCCACCGTGGCCAGGCCACTGCCGGCCACGGCAGCGGCCGTGGCCGGAGAAGACGGCCACGGCAGCGGCCGTGGCCGCCTTGTCCGGCCGCGGCCACGGCCGTGGCCGGACAAAAAAAGGGGGGGGGGGGGGGTTTCCTCCCCTCCCCCCTGTTAAAAAAAAAAATTTTTTTTTTTTACAGTGGCCTGGCCACCGTGGCCAGGCCACTGCCGGCCACGGCAGCGGCCGTGGCCGGAGAAGACGGCCACGGCAGCGGCCGTGGCCGGAGGGAAACATTAAAAAAATTTTTTTTTTTTTTTTGGGGCTAACCTTGGTTGAGATGAGATCGCCGGGTAGCCGGAGTCGGATGAGATCGCCGGGTAGCCGGAGGACGGGGATGCGCCGGAGTATCGAGCGAGGATCACGGCGGCGGCTAGGTCAAGACGGGAAGGAGGAAAGGA